>LOEQ01009995.1:815-14706 GCA_001685075.1 Bramus lutescens | reverse complement strand
CCCACCTATACTTCCTGCCTGGCCAATCAATGTTTACTTAAAACATGATTGACAGAATACAGACAATTCTCCCACACCAATGTCAGACTCTGGCAGCAGCTCCATAGTGTCTTTCTCCCAGMATTCAGTTCTGTCTTCCCTGCCTACCTAAGTTCTGCCCTATCAACAGGCTCAAAGCAGTTTCTTTATTAATGAAAGCAACACAAAGGCAGAAGGACCTCCTACACCAGCTAAGTAACTGAACAAAAAAAAATTCAAAAGAAGAAAATAATTACTGGTAAATAATGGTAACTAAATACCAGTAAACAATAACATAAGATTAAAGTAATATAATACAATATAAATAATTTTTACTAGTAAATAAATACCGGTAAATACATTTTAAAGTGTTCAATATCTTTAGTTATCAGAAAGACATAAATTAGAACTGTGCTACTATTTCAACTCAGTCATAATGACCATCACCAAAAGCAAATGACTGGAAATGTTGGCAAGGATGTGAGGAAAGCGGAACCTTTATACATTATTGGTGGGGATGAAAAGTAGGGAGGGCAGCCTCTCTAAAAATTAGTCTGGAAGTCTCTTGGAACACTAGAATAGTTCTACCGCATGACCTAGCTAGAGCACTCCTGGGCATATGACTTACTGTCCCATAGCGGAGACACATACACATTCATGCTAATTGCTGCTGTAGTCACAATTGATGTGGGAGTCTCTTCTGTGTCTTGCTTTGCTGAAGCAGCTGGGTGCCAAATGAAGCCGCAAAACAATCCCACATTAGTTAGAAAGTATGGATACTAAAAAGAGTTATTTATTTCAGGGGGAAAACTTTCAGATCACCATTCCAAACAACAGTCCTCTCATCCCAAACAGGAAACAAAGAGTCTAGCCACCAGAAGCAAGAGAGAGTGTGCGCGGTTCCCACTGCTTTTTAAGGTACAAGAGACCACACCCCACTGGACTAGTATCTTAAAGGCTATTGGCTGGAGGAGCAGAATGTGCTCCTGGAGCACTTTTCTTACTTAATGAATAAAGAAACTGCCTTGGCCTGTTGATAGGGCCGAACTTAGGTAGGTGGGGAAGACAGAACTGAATTCTGGGAGAAGGAAAGAATCAGAGAGACTCCATGGATCCACCACAGACAGATGCTGGGAATTTTACCCTGTAAGCCACTGCTATGTGGCAATATAAAGATTAGTAGAAATGGATTAAATCAAGATGAGAGAGTTAGCCAATAAGAAGCTAGAGCTAATGTGCCAAGCAGTGTTTAAATTAATGCAGCTTCTGTGTGGTTATTTCGGGGCTAAGCTAGCCAGGCAACCAGAATGAACAAGCAGCCTGGCTCTCCTTGCAACACACAATAGTTAGGAAATGGACCAGGCCTAAATGCCCGTCAAATAACAAGTGCCTAACAGCAAGGTGGCATTACACATACACAGTGGAATATTACCCAACTAAATGGAAAACTAAATTAATAAATTTTCAGGTAAATGAATCAAACTAAGAAAAAGCTGTATGAAGTCACCCAGGCCCCAGAAGACAAATGCCACATGCTCTCTCTCACATGAGGCTCCTAGCTTCGAATTTTGTTTTATGTGTTAAATATTAACTATGTGTGGATGCTAGAAAATCAGAAACAGGTCATTGATGAGAGCGATAAATTCATGGAGTGGGTCATAGAATATAGGTGAGATGAAAAGAGAAGAAGGAGTACTGGGGACAGAAAGTTTCTAGTGCAGAAGAGAGTGGGGAGAAAGAGGAACTGAAGGGTTATGGGAGTGTTTCTCAACCTGTGGGCCACAAGCCCTCTAAGGCTCAAATGACCTTTTCACCAAGGTCACCTAAGACATCAGAAAACACAGTTGTTTATATTCTAATTCATAACAGTATTAAAAGTTACAGTTATAAAGTAGCAATGAAAATAATTTTATGATTGAGGGTCACTATAACATATGGAACTGAATTAAAGGGTCAAAGCATTAGGAAGGTTGAGAACCACTGTCCATATGGCAAGGGTTCATCAAAATGAAGTGCACATGAAAAAGCTACCTGAGAACATATGATTAGCAATCAGTAAAAAATAAGGACCTAGTAGGAC
This sequence comes from Bramus lutescens, assembly GCA_001685075.1. NCBI lineage: Eukaryota > Metazoa > Chordata > Mammalia > Rodentia > Cricetidae > Bramus > Bramus lutescens. The sequence goes on along the minus strand of LOEQ01009995.1, from coordinate 12,608 downwards.
CTAAGTGATAGAAAGAAAAGGGGGGCGATCACTGGGAGCTAAGATTAAAGTAAAGGTGGAGACAGAAGTGGCAACCAGGGATATGTGGTAGATTAACCAACACTAAGGATATATAAAGAAGACTTATGAATCTTCATGAAGTTTTAAACTAATTAGAAATACCTTTTTTAAAGATTTGAACTAAAGTCTCTCATCTGGTAAACAATGCAGCTCTCAAAAGACGTGGGTTATTAACTGAGAACCATTGTACCAGACACAGGCTACTTCTACACAAGTCAATGGTCAGGAAGGCCCCAGAGATGCCCAAAACAATGCTAGCTATTTCTACTGCTTTTTGTCACACACAGTAACTATATGGTAAGACCCTGTCTTAATTAAGGTTTTCTATGGCAGTGAAGAGACACCATGACCGCAACAACTCTTGTAAGAAGACATTTAATTGAGGGGGCTTGCTTACAGTCTCAGTGGTTCAGTCCATTATCATCAAGGCAGGTAGCATGGTGGCATGCAGGCAGATGTGGTGCTGAAGGAGTAGCTGAGAATCCTACATCTTGCAGGCAACAAGAAGTCGACTAAGACACTGGACAGCAACCTGAACATAGGAAATCTTAAAACCCTACACCTACAGTCATACACTTCCACCAATAAAGCTATACCTCCTACTAGTGTTATTTCCTGTATGATTATGGGGACCAAATATATTCAGACTACCACAGATGCTATTGATGAAGACACCATTCACTTGGAATTTAGGACATAGGCCCTGGAGGAGAATCAAAGGAAAGAAGCATTTAGCCTCTCCTGCTGGAATGTTGGGAATGGATATAGTTCACAACCTGATGATCCTTTGCTATCTGATGAGCCAGGCTCTGCCTGTATCTTCCAGAATTTATGTTTTACTTATCCTAGGCCCTTTCACCCTAAAACCTTGAGCATTAGTCCTAAGCCATAAAACTCATCATTGTGAGAGATGTCAGTTGTAACTTACAACAGCATAAGTGACTTCTGTGTTATCTTAGGGCAGGCCAAACCCTGACTCCCACAGATACTGAGTTTACTTCAGTCATTCTCCATTGGCCCTTATCTTGAACACTGTTTCTAAGATAACCAGAACCCAGTTTACGGATGAAGTCATATGTACTTTGTGAAGAGCTTCAATGTAAACATATCTTCAGCTTTATTGCACACACAAGGCAGAGTTAACCATTACCTGAAGACGTTTTCCCCAGTATTGTGCTGTGCTTAGATATGACAATGAATATATGAGCTGATGTCAGACTTTAGAAGTCCTGGACCAGCACTGGTACCAAAATCAGGCTGAATGAAGTTTTATCTTATAGATTAGTAGTTTCCTTACCAACTGTAAGCCTGTAGGGACCCTCCACAGAACCCCACCTCCATCCTACAGATGGCTCAGAGAGAATCAAGGAAAGGAAGCAGAAAAAACATGGGAGCTGGAGGATGGGGTGGGGGTTATAAAATGCTTCTCTCTGGACATGACATCAATATTAGACAGATGACCTTACTCAGTTGTGGTTGTCTATACAAGACCTGCACAAAGATCAAGCCACTTAAAAACTTCCAGCATGGAGGCAGGAGGAATTCTCACCATTCCTAGTTGAGGAGCTATTGGCAGTCTATAGCTTTTAGGGGAGGAAAAGTCTATTTCTTTTAGAAATGGTTCACCATGCATACATGCATGTGGGTAGCATTGATTGGACTCAGTGGGTTTAATAAATAATTTTAAAAGTAGGCCATGAAGCTCGGAAGATGTGATGGAAGGTCCTGGGAGGAGTTGGAGTTGGGACACAAGAGGTGGATATGGTCAAGAAACACTCCGTGTGCACATGAAACTTTCAAAGAATACATAAATTTTAAATAATTTTGTGTTTCTTACATAAAATACTATAAGAAAATATAATTGTGTATGCTGTTAAAAAGCATTTGATCATCACAGGCACAACAACAAACACACATTTACTATATTCTGGGAAGAAGGAAGTCCTAGTCTGCAGTCCTGACCCAGCCACAAAAGACACGAGATGTGACTGCCTCGCCTAATAAGGTACCAAGCCATGTGGCTAACATAGACAAGAACAATGGGCTAATATAAGTTATAAGAGTTAATAAGAAACCTAAGCTAATGGGCTAATCAGTTTATAGTTAATGTAGAACTCTGTGTGATTGTTTTGGGACTTACGACTGCGGGAACTGGGCAGAACAGAAAACTCAGACAACAGAATGGCACCCAATGTTGCTAGGTATGTTTTATTTTCAGTAACTTTGCATTGTTTGTTTGTTTGTTTGTTTGTTTGTTTGTTTGTTTGTTTTGGTTTTTCGAGACAGGGTTTCTCTGTAGTTTTGGAGCCTGTCCTAGAACTAGCTCTTGGAGACCAGGCTGCCTTCAAACTCAGAGAGATCTGTCTGCCTCTGCCTCCCGAGTGCTGGGATTAAAGGAGAATGCCAACACCGTCCATCTGCATTCTTATATCTAAGTTTGTGTCTCATAATATGAAGAAATTTATAGCAGTCTATAGTAATCTCTGTCTTTTGATTAGAGTATTTAGAGTTCTTTCCTTAAGTACAATTAATAAATATAATTGTAATTGTTGTTTCGCTATTTGCTTTTAAATTTATTCCATATTTTCTTGCTTTTTGATTCTTGCTTACCTTTGCATTAAACATGTATGAGAAGTCTGCTTGTTCATTTCCCAGCCTCCCAGACCCGAAATAATTACATAAAAACTATATTAATTATAACACTACTTGGCCAATAGCTTAGGCTTCTTTTTAATGAACTCTTACATTATGCATTAACCCATAATTCATGTCTGTATTAGCCATGTAGCTTGGTACCTTTTATCAGTGAGGCATTCTCATTTTGCTTCTTCTGCATCTGGGTGATGACTGCAGACTGAGCCTTTCCTCTTCCCAGAATTCTCTTATTCTGGTCCCTCCACCTATACTTCCTGCCTGGCTACTGGCCAATCAACATTTTATTAAACACATACAAGTAACAAATATTTGCACAATACAAGACCATTCTCCCACAGAACTGTAAATTCTTTATATCCATCTACTGTTCTCTGTTAATGTCTTAAATATAATTTTTTATATTTAAAAAATTCCAACTGATACCTTGAATTATCAACTACAATAAATTGCTACTATTTCCACTTCCTAGACCATAATAGGATCACAAAAAAAATCAACATTTTTTTTCTTCTGGACTCTTATGACATGATTGATGTAATTTTTATGTATTTTATTATTTTGTATAGTCAATATTCGTATGTATTTTCTATTTTTGAAAGGAAATGTTGAGGCAGAGACTCTTTATGGATCTCTGGATGTCCTGGAACTCTCTGTGTAGACCAGGTTGGCCTTGAATTTACAGAGATCCACCAGCCTATGCCTACCAAGTCTTGGGATTAAAAGATATGAGTGCTACCACACTTGGCCGCATTTGGAATTTCTTATATTCAATTCTTTGATGCTTGCTTGAAAGCATGGGTTTGATACTTAAAAATGAGAATAATATAATAATATAAATCTTCATTTCCTATTACTCAGATTTACTTAAAGACAGGCAAATACAAAAGAATCTGCATCCTCATTAATTAAACATAATAAGAAGACATGAATGCAAACATAGATTTAGTGTAAACACTTACCAGCTTGTTCAGTGCACCATGTGTAACCCAGGCCACACCAACAGGCACCTAGTGTTGCAGCTTTCTGTCCAATCTCAGATAACCTTCTGCCTCTACCTTTATAATAACATACAAGCTGCCATTCTCCTCCGGCTAACTTATATTGTTAAGAGATCGGACCTTTTGCAAGCTAAAATGTCGTGTTTACTGCTCATTGTGTGGGGCTTTAACCACTTTGTGTGCAAAACTGTGGTTTATGCCTACTTATTTTGTGTCAGCAATGACTTTTTGAGTGCTGTAACTTACATACATTTTGCTCCAAGGCTGTTTCCTCTTTGTGAATTTGCAAACTTTGTTCTCAGAAATGTATACTCAGAGAGCTGTGTTCTGTTGTCCTTCCTTTTCTGGCTTTGTGTTTATGTTGTTTCCGCTGAGATACCTATTGCCTGAAACATTGTCTGTGGTTATGAAGTGTTTGCTTCAGTTTGTTTTATTTTCCTGTTGTGCTTCTTTTTGTCTAGAATACCTTTATTTCATCTTCACTTATGAAGGGTATCTCTGTTAGGCATAGAATTCTAAATTGGCAGATGTTTTCTGCTCCTGTTATTTCCACCAAGAAGCCAGATAATAGTACTGATTTTACTCTTTTGAAATTGTATTCCTGTTTTTCCTCTGTATACCAATATTTTGAAGGCTGTTCTCCAATAACGTGTCTGTGGTTTCTTTGCCTATACCATTCTTTGGGCTGAAAACTCATTTTGATTGTGTGAGCTGGTATCTTTTATTAATCTCTAAACAATGGTCTTCTATAAAGTTAACATTGAACATCTATTAGATTTGATATCATGTCTACTCTACACTTCTATATCTCTATGCATATTTTATATCAAAATTCATAATTCTTTCATTCTTTTCTAACATTTTTCATCATTTTTACTTTTAACCTTTCAGTCTAAATACTTTCTTTTTATCGTCTTCCAGTTTATAGGACCTCTTTTTTGCTTTACCCAATACCCTGTTACATTCAAGCTATTAACTATTGTATTTTGTTATTATATGTCCTTATCTGGATCAAATTTTCCATTTGATCTTTAATAATTTCAATCCTCAGGGAAATTTTTTCTATTTGCTCATTTGTTTTATTAAATATATTTATCTCAGTAATTTTAAATGACATCAACAAGCCTGAAACCTAGCATTGTTTCTCAGGACCTTTATTTCTAATCCCAGAACCCCAGTCTTTTATCTCTCCAACACATAAAATTTTGTCAGAATTTTTTTTTAATTTTGGTTTTTTTCTTGGTCTCTTGTGTTGCCTGTCATAATCACCAAATGTTTTGGAAGTTGGCTCATGTCTTTGGATCTCACTGACTTCTAAAGTCCTGAATTTCCAAGCCCTGGCTGCCAGAGTATCACAAAATTCCCACGTTTTGACTCACATTCCCATGCAGATGTCTAAAGTTCTGAAAGCATCATTGGCTATCAGCTACCACCTTTCCAGTTCTAATGTTAAGCTCAGCCCCATATCATCTCTTCCCTCTGTGATCCATTCACCAAACTTTATTACTAAACAATCATCTGGTGCCTTGCAACTGCTCACTCACATATTTTATGGGGCTGCACACACAGCTGTGCTCATCAAGAGTTTTTGTTGGCTCCAAGTTTTCCTGGATACTTTACCTTAGTGAGGGTTCTATTTCCTGCACCTTCTGATAAGTTGGCATTGCCAGTGACCTCCATCGCTATTCAATTAATAAGGCCTAATAAGTTCCTATGTCTTACTTTTCTCCACAAATTACACCTACTCTTCTTGCAGAGATGGAAGAAGAAGGGGCTGAGATGCTGCACTCGGGCATTTTAAGGCTTAGATTTACATTTCCTCTTCCTGTGGATGATACTTCCCCTAACTTCAAACACTCTGTCTTTTAACCTGTGATAAGCATATTTTAACCATACATGCAAAATAAATAAAACCAGTAAGCACAAAACTCCCCCCAGATATGTGTGCATCTTATTTTATTCTTTCAAAAGCAGAAGTAGTCACACTCTGTGAAATGGGGATGATAATCCCGAGTCTATTCGCTGACACTCCTGAGACTCCAACAGTTTGCAACTAGCTCCTGACAATTCAAACACCAGGGATGAGTAAGGTGAAACCTTTATTATTATTATTACTATTACTGCTATCTTCCTTTTTGAGTGTATGACCATGAGCTACCACCCCAGTGGTGATATCCAATAAAGAATAATATGGAGTTTAATGACCAGAGCATAAGAGACTATCCAAGACAAGTATTTGACTTTATGATCTTCAATGAGTCAAACTTGAAGCCTAACAGAAGCCAAAATAATAGTGCTCACCTCCTTTATGTTAAATGAGACAAAACAGGCAAAACACTTAGCACAGTGGCTGACACATTATGCACACTCAGTAAATGTTAGCTGTTTCCATTTTCACCCCAGAACAACGACAAGCTACTAGTGACAGGTGCTGGGGGAACTCCTTCAGCCAATGGCCTTTGAAATGCTGGACTATGTTGAGCATGGCCTTGGGTACTATAAAAACAAGATAGAAAGATGTATGCTCTTTCTCCCCACCCCCAGCTGCTGGATTTGGTTCCTGTTCCCCACTTGTGCAGAGGACTGTTGATCTGTGAGTCTACTCCTAAATAAAGAATCCTTTATAATACTCAATTCTAGGCTAGGGTGAGACTATTTTTATCATATTCATCTATATCTGGCACCCAATATGGGGCTGACTACATCCACATAAAACTTGAGAGAACTAAAAAAAAAATCTAGACACTAAAAGACAAAGTTAAGCATGGCTTTAGGGCAGCAGCATTTTCTCTGGCAGGCTCTGTTTGCTAGAAGCAAGCAGAGCCACAGTTCCTTTAAAAGAAGGCTTCCTGACTCAGCAGTAGTGGCAAAAACTACACAGCTCCTTTAAGAAGGCTTCCTGGTTCGTCCTAGTTGCATGAACTACCCTGGTTCTTTCAAGAGACTGAGCAATTAACTGGGGTTTGTGAGCAGAGTGCTACAAACTGCTTATGGCAACATAGACCCTCTGTGTGCCTAAAAATGGGACTGCATGGCTCACAGAGATGCCACTAAAGGGACCTCAGCTATGTTGGACTGGGCATAGTCAAAATGCAAAACAGCCTTAGTCCTAGCCACACTGCTTAACATTTAAAAAAGTGCTCCTGGTCAAAAAGATTATAGATACACATGTAATAAAGACAAATTCAAATAACAAAAAAAGACCTCTAAATGGGTCACAGTGTTAGATAAATGTCTATAGGCTTGAGAGAGAAAGGAAAAAAAGAGTATAGGCGTCATAATAAAAAAGAGTATTATAGTCATAGATTTAAAAAGTAAAGATAATAAAATAAATATTAAACTCATAAAAAAGTAATAGAGTAAAAAAGTAAGCCACAATAAGATAAAATATATACAGACTCTGGATTGTATATATTATTGTGTTTTCTTTTAACTTTTTTGACTGTGAATGAGCTAAGTACAGAGAGACATTTCATTGTACTGGCTGCTAAGCTAAACCAGCATAGATATTTTAAAGTTATCATGTCTTCAAAATTTGGGTCTAAGAATATGCTGCTTTGGTAAAGAGGTTCTGCTTTTGTTTCCACAGATGACAGAAAACTGTGGATTCTTTACTGGCTAATATGGTTTGATCAAATAAGACACCCTGAAGCAATGGCCCAGATGCTCCAACATGACATCTTTGGGGCTGCTGGCTGAGATGGACCTACCACACAAGATACCATATGAAAGACATAATTAACAGCACCCCCAATCAGCAAAAAGTAGTCTAAAAACAATTCCCAAATTCCCTAAATGATTGTTTATAAATGTTTGTTTACATTTAAAGGGGATATGCTATAGAGATGAATACTTTGTATTTATATGGCTCTTGGTTTATTGATACAAAATTAAGGTCAGTTTTGTTATATGTATATTTTGCTCTTGATTAAGATATTGTGCTTGTATAGCTCATTTAAAATATAATATATAATTAAAAATACAGTTAATTGATATACATAGAGGTTAATCTATAATAGTTAAGCTTGTAGTCAAGTTAGGTTTTCTAGATGTACAGAGATACATTTCAGATGGATAGTTATTCTTCAAACCTTTCAAAGACTAACAGAATATGGCACTTAAAAGGTTTAAGAACTTGGGACTTTTCATAACAATGAGCCACATCTGCTCCTGACAGCACCAATCTACTTCCATAATGAGCATGGAAGAGGCTCCTTAGAGAGTTTGATAGCCATTTGGGGAAGAAACTGCTCTTGCCTGGACTGCTTGGTGTTATGCTGTATGAACTGGACTTGCAGGACTCAAAAACAATGACTGCTGAACTTGCCTAAAAGTGAGATGGTCCTTCAGGTTTCCTGTTTTATGAAAGAACTTCTAGACATTTTGCAGGACACAGAAGAAAACATCTGATGAAATTTACTATTACAAGGCAAAAAAGATCTTCAAATTTCTTGCTTCATGGGAAAGTCTGCCAGATATTATGAGCCTGTAGGCTAAAGATAGATTCCCCAATATTACAAAAGATCTTTGGGTAACTATCCAGGCAGCAAGATGTCTCTGTCAATTCCAGAGTTTTGGAAGTTGCTCACAATGCACTTTCTGTTAACTTAGGTAATACTATATCCTTCTGTGGTCTTTGATGGAGTTGAAAAACAGATAGTTATAATTCTAGTTTTCCTTAGCTATGATAAAAGATAAAATAGATATAAATATTGTAACTATAATTCTTGCTTAATACCTGTTTTGTTATATGCAATTTTACTATGTTAAANTATGATAAAAGATAAAATAGATATAAATATTGTAACTATAATTCTTGCTTAATACCTGTTTTGTTATATGCAATTTTACTATGTTAAAGTTAAAACCTTCCTTTTTATTCAGACAGAAAAGGGGAGATTGTATGGGATTTCCTTATGTATGCTGTGAATATGTTTTACTACCTTTGGTTAATAAAAGAATCTGCTTTGGCCTATAGCAGGGTAAAATATATACAGACTGGAAGAGATATGTAGAAAGAGTAGGCAGAGTCAGAGAGACACCATGTAGCTGCCAAAGAAGACATATGCCCTGATCCATGCCAGTAAGTTACAGCCACATGCCGATACATAGATTAATAGAAACGGGTAATTGAAGATGTAAGAGTTACTTAATAAGAAGCCTAAGTAATAGGCCAAGCAGTGTTTAATTAATAAAGTTTCTGTGTGATTATTTTGGGTCCAGGTAGCTGGGAAATGCATGAACAGTCTCCACCTATAGACAGGTATAGAGGCACGAGAAGATGGGGGAAGGGATTCAAACACACTTGATTTCTGATACTCATTAGTCATCAGAGTGGAGGGGAGAGCAAGATTGATTTATGACGTTTTCTGCTTTGGGCCCTAAAATACCCAGGGTCTAAAAAAAAAAAAGATAACATGAAAGGAAGTAAGACATGTTGCTTTCATATCAATGGAATATTTATATTAACTGTATGTAAGTCATCTTCTGTGGTGTCTCCATAGGTGCTTGTTTCTATAGCTATCACTGGCAGTAATCATTTACAAATTTTATTAAATTCTCTTACATTCTGGTCTGGGAAGGCAGCGGGCCTGTGAGTTAAGGCCCATAGAAGGGCTATTGGTGCAGTTCCTCCGTGAGCTTCCATCAGGTGCTCTTCACCAGTGCCTCTGGAGTCTGTACTTTTGTCATCACAATTTTATAGATTAGGAAAGGGAGACACAAAAAAATTAAATAACTTATCGAAGTCATGCAGATAAAAACTAATGACTTATCCTCTGGGTGTTCACAAACTGTGAAATAGACCGTTTTTCTAACAGAACATTTTAAATTTCTATTAAATATACCCTTACCCAAAAGCTAGCAAGCATATAGGCCATTGGAAACTGACTTGATATTCAATGTTCATTTAGGCGTTTGGAGCTGTGTCTCACAGCCTGCATCAGTGTCTGCATGTTCTTCTGGCATCTAGTGACTTGTCCGCATAATAAACACGATCATAATTGTAACTGCCTTTAATAAAGTAAACTGGGCTTCTCTTAAAATGCTATTAGGGCGACTATTTCTTTTTAAAGAAACCTGTAAAGTGTGTTAATGGCAAGTGTGAGTGAATTAACAAACAACCTTGCTAGAAACAGTGCTGTGAAAACTGAAATATCATAAACACAATCAAAAATCGTCAACACAATCAAATCTTGTCTAAGGCAGGACCAGCAAGATGGTTCAGAGGGTAAATTCACTTCCTGCCAAGCTTGACAACCAGAGGTCAATCCGAGGAACCTACATGGAAGAAAAAGAGAATCAATTCGCAAAAGTTCTCTGATCTCCACGTGTGCATTGTGACACATATGACCCCCAACACACAAATACACACACACACATGCACATGCCAAATAGATAAATAAATAGACTGTCTATGATATAAAACATTTGAGAATATTTACCATTTTAAAAAACTTAAAATTAGGCAAAATTCCTAGGGACATATGATTCAGAACACTGATAATTGCTTTTCAGTCTGGTGAATATTATTCACCAGACATATATATAATACGATCTCCATGCTGAGATTTAGTCACTGTTGATATAATGGATAAGTCTCATAGGAATACATCTGTCTTTGAGTTCCAATGTGCCAATGCTACAATTTTTAAAATATGACATAACTATTTGTTAAAGAGATCATTCCTAGGAAACCAGTCTATTAAAGTTAGTAGCCAAAACTGTAAGAGACAAGCTTCCCAGAACTGAACCGATCTTGGCTTTTCCTTGGAACTCTTGGTGCAGAAGGAAAGCATTTAAATAACAAATACTAGCAAACATCTGAGATTCCTGCTAAAGGGTAGCTTTGCCTCAGGATTAGATGACTTCATAACACTTTAAAAACAATTTTATGTGCTTTCTCCTACTCCTCTTGCTGCTCCCATGCATAGGCATAAAAATAACCATATTAAAAAAAACTTAATAATTTCAGTGTCCAGAAGCTTAATCACAGTTTAAGGTCAATGCCTGACTGGTAGGTGGAATAGCACTGTGTGAGACCTTGAATGGTTCTTGCTGGAAGGCAGGACAGGGTAGAAGGACCACCAGGCTGGGAGCACAGGATCTGATGAGCACCTGGTGGCCAGGACTTGGTCAGCTCCCAACAGAGGACCTTAATTTCCTCACGTGAAAACCAAAAAAAAATGTCTCAAATATCTCCTCTTATTTCAAAATCCTCTCATTCTGCAGCAGTCTTTAAAGGAAAAACAAACAGTCACTGACCTGGGGGAGGGAGAGACAAGACAAAGGAAAGAGGAAACAGGCGTATATAAGAAGCACATAGGAACTCATTGCAAGCTGTTCTGAGAGAGAGTTCTTTAGACAGACAGATGGGAGCTGCATTAGGTTCCTGCCCGTTCTAGAAGAAACACATTCATCACTTAGCAGTTCTGGGGCCACGAGGCTGAGATTAAGACATCACCAGGCCCACAGTCCCTCCAGGACTCACATGGAGGCCAATGCTCCCAGCAGCCCTTGACCTGCACCCTCTGACATGTGCATTCCTTTCACTGTGTACCCCGATGTCGGCTCCTCCTGAAGATACTTGCCATTGGATTTAGGCTCTCCCAGATGACCCATACTGTGATCCTCACCATGATTGGGTTAGGATCCTTAACCTAACAATACCTGTAAAAACTCTACAAATAAACTAGGACCCGCTGGTTCTAGAATGAAGAATTGTTCCGTCACACACAAAAGAAAGAGCTTGCATTCCTCCATTTAATTCCAGTGTGGTGACCTAGATTCACAGAGCTGGTCTCAGATCCCTTTGTTTTCCCAGACCTTTACTTCTATTTTGAATTCCACATCCTCCTAATCAATGGCTTTCAAATTTCAGTCCGTGCTGGGTTTTTGCTCTGGGGATTCTGTTTTTATATAGGAATATCAGCTGAGTCTCCAGTTTGCTTTCACAAGGGGCATCTGTGTCCTTTTCACACATGGAATATATTATATGTTAGGGGAGATCTGGTTGCATATCTATGCATGTTTTTGGAAGAGTACACATTTATACACACATGGACTTACATGTACATACTTG
>LOEQ01009994.1:16168-34218 GCA_001685075.1 Bramus lutescens | reverse complement strand
ATCTCTGTGAGTTCGAGGCCAGCCTGGTCTACAAGAGCTAGTACCAGGACAGGCCTCAAAGCTACAGAGAAACCCTGGCTCAAAAAAACCAACCAACCAACCAAATAAATAAATAAATAAGTAAAACGAATGATATACCAGTACAATGTAGGAGACTGAGTCGAGGTCACTCGCTCAGGACTTCACAACTAGAGAGCATAGGGAGGCCTCACTTTATGATTTTTTTAAGTGGCTTTGTTTGTTTTGATAATAATACCATTTCTTTCTTCCTTCTAGTTTTCATTCAACATGTTTGATCACCCGATTCCCCGGGTCTTCCAGAACCGCTTCTCTACGCAGTACCGCTGCTTCTCCGTGTCTATGCTAGCAGGGCCTAATGACAGGTCAGATGTGGAGAAAGGAGGGAAGAGTATGTGCTTGTTTTTATTTTGAATAGTTACCTTTCCTGCCCCCAAGTCTGTGAATGAGCCTTGTAGCCTTCCATAACCCTTAAAAATAAGGGCATCAGACACTCGCATTATAGTAAAAATGTCACTCATCCTAGGGCATGGGTGGTGGGAGCAGGGTGCTAATTATGTTTGATGACTAAATGCCATTCAGAGCACAAAACTTATTAACATCAAGTAAGATTGTTTATGAAAAGTCATTATGAAATTCTGATTACCCTAAAACCACTGTTTAAAGCTTTTAAAAGATGCATCAGAAAATATACATCTTGCCTTGACTTTGTTATGTCCCTTTTATTTTTATTTACTTAACATTCCTGAACTATTCTCTTTCACAGTAATTATGCCGCCCTCGGCCCTCGATCAGCTCAGTGAGTATGTTTTAAGTGACCGGACATTTGGGCAATAGAAGGGTGCAGGCATGAGCATAGGCTCTTCCTTGTGTGCAGGTCTAGGAGTGCTGGGCTAGAGGGACCAAGACCACAGCGCCTCAGACGAGGCAAGGTGTGGTTGAGCTTTCCACTGCCTAGGCACTATAAGCACCCCTCCGAGAAGGGTATTCCTCTCTTTCTCTCTTTCCGCCCATCCAGCCCCTCACCCCAATTGCCTGACTTGCCTCAAGCACTTGTCAACTAGATACAGAGGTGCAATGCATAGTGTTTGAGCAGTTCCTATGGTGGTGTGGGCTCACTCGATTGTCCCCTAGAAATGGTTGATTTACAAGAGGACCACAAGAAGTAGGTCTTCATCTCCTTTCCAGATAGCTCTCCAGAGCTCCAGACCACCATGTGGCGTTGCATCCCAAAGAAACTAGAGGCTGAACTGTCGCTTTCTTCCTATGCAGATAAGGCCTCTTGTGAGAAGAGTCACAGGCTTCCTTTCTTGGTTATGGATAGCCTTAATTATGGATGCACTCTTGGCTTTTGGAGCTTGATGTTCCCACTTGAATTCACCCTGTGAAGATAGGTTATAGGGTGAAGTAATGACTTGCTGAGAATAGGTGCCACTTTGCTGTGTTTGGGCTTTGTGCTTTGCCCTGCCCAATTATTGACTTAGCGTCTGGCTTTCCATAGTATCTCCTTTAAGCAGGGATACTATCAGTGCTTGCTCGTTGGAGCTGCAGTGTTAATTGGGTACATATCAAGCCCTTCTGGTTCTAGTGACAATTGGGGAGGTGACCTATGAGTCAGCTCTAGCTATGGCTGTGTCCAGTGAAGGCTTCTACTTGGGCAGCAGGTAGAATACAAGCCACGGGGTTCACAATAGGTTGTCGTTACAGAGGAAGGATGGGTCCTTGGTTTTGCTTTAGGGTTAAGCTGACTGAGGAGCCCAGGTGTGTTCCTTAGAACAGTGTCCTAGAAGATGCTCGGGAACTGGATTAGTGGACTTCAGACCAGATTAGATCAATGTTCAGACCTTTTTTTTTTTTTTTTTGCTTTTGCTGTACTGGGGATTCAGGTAAGCCAGGCGAGTACTTACTCACTGAGTTATACCCTAAGTTCTTTAAAAGGTTTTCTTTGAGACTGGGTCTCACCAAGTTAACTAAGCTGGCCTTGAACTTAAAATCTCCCCGTCTTGACTTTGTGAGTATCTGGGGTTACAGGTATTGCCACTGTGCTCAACTGTTGATTTCTTAAGTTACTCTTCTAACCAAGGAAGACCGAGGGAGTCCTGATTTGTGAAATGTAGTTATTTCCCTGGCTGGAGGATGTAAGTGTCACAGAGGTCAGGCTCTCCATCCGTCAGTGGCTGAGAGATACTACAGCAGTCTTGGGTCTGTGGCTGGAACCTGGTCTGGGGCACCCAAGAACATCCAGGGGTCAACTTGTAGCTTCCACATCTGGCAGTGTTTTAGTAGTGATGGAGAGCCTAGCTCCTTGGCCCTGGGCTGCTTGTCTTGGTCACCCTTATGCTAGCAAGGTCACCTTAGCAACACTGTTTTCTAAGCTGCTGTGGAGCACCCTACTCAAGCCCTTCCCCGAGTCACCATATTCTTTCAACATTTAGAGAGATGCCAGAAGTCTGTTACCTCTCAGTGCATAGAAAGATGGATGTTTCTTGCCAGATGTAGTGGCGTACAACTGTAATCCTGACACAGGAGGTAGGGACAAGGCCTCTGAGTTGGAGGCCATCCTGGGCTGTGGAGGAAGTCCTGGTGTGTGTGCAGTCTACTTCAGTGGTAGAGTTCCCAGACTTAAGCAGATTTGTTCCGGATCCTGACATACCATTCCTGAGCAGGGTAATTTGGGACATGCTACTTTACCCACATGTCTCAGTTTTCCCTGTTATTTGAAAAGGGAGAGATGATAGTGCCTTACTGTTCTGGGAGGATTAAGCAAATGCCCAGGACATGGCAAACACCATTGGTACCCTCTCAGACCCTTCTCCGGGTGCCCGGGCTTTTCTTGTCTCTTGTGGCCAGGCTCTCCTTTCTCTGACCTTGTGCCTTTGGAGTCAGTGTTCCACCTGTCCTGTTTGCTGCCTCCTACCCTTTATGCAGCCCTTATGGAACTCTTAGACCACTGCAATGTGGAGACATACTGTGTTGTGAATTTGCTGAGCTGGGGCTGCCCACTGATCCTAGATAAGTGCTCTGTTCCATGTGTTCTCATCGTAGGCTCTCCCTTCCTGACTCATTCTCACACCTGACCGCAGCCATCTTGCCTCATTGCTGGCCGTTCTTTGAACTGGCTGAGTTCTTCTCCATTTCTTTGCTCAGCTGCCCCCTTCCTGGATTGTGTGTTTGCTGGCTGACCTGGAAAGCTGGCTCTTTAGGGGCTAGGAAACCTGTTCCATGGTCTTTCTCGCCTCCCACTCTTTCCTTCCTTCCCGGGTTTTCCCAGTCTCACCTCTCTAAAAATCCTTTAAAGGAACAGATTTTTGTGTGGTGCATGGTTGGCACTTAAATTATTAATGGATAGATAAATGAACATGCTACTTTTATGAACCATGAATTTAGCAAATCATGTTTGTGCTGGTGCTGCGTGACTTCAATCACCAAATTCCTCTAAGGCCACATGGTGTGTTCTTGCAGACAGTGATACCCTTATGACTTAGTAGTAAGAAGACGTGAGGGCAAGCTCTGACGTTTAGGGTACAAGGCCACAGCACAGGCATTGGGTGAATACGGTTTCCTTCACAGGAATTGGTGGTGGATGGGATACCTGACTGTATCTTATAACCTCTTTGTTCTTAGGCCGGCTCAACATTACCTATCCCATGCTGTTTAAATTGACTAATAAGAATTCAGACCGAATGACACACTGTGGTGTACTGGAGTTCGTTGCTGATGAAGGCATCTGTTACCTCCCCCACTGGGTGAGTTGGGCTGCGATGGTGTGTAGAGAGTCTTTCCTATGGGAACTTCGTAAGTAGAGACAACTCTTCTGCATTTATGTGCATGCCTGAGAGTCCTTCCTTCAAGTAAAAAGGCCTAGAAAGAGGAGAACATCTTCAGCAATGTGCTGTACCATGTTTAAAACATCATGCTTAATTGTGTAGACACAGGTCATTGCAGACCTGGGTGCCTCATCAAGGACATGAGCTGCTCCGGAGCTTTCCCTGGAGCAGGGCCCCTCAGAGAGGCTAGCAGAACTACCCATTGAAAGAGGATCCCGAGGTGGCAATCATTCTGTAGGGTGGTGGTGGAGATTTCACACCTCTTTCCATTCTTTCTCTCCCTTCTGTTCTTTGCCCACTTGACAAGGTCAGCTTCGGAATCTTCCCAGGGAAGCCTGTATCCTGTTGTTGTAGCTGGCCTGGTCTCTGAAGCTGCACTAGATGGATGAAGCGCAGGGTAGAGGCCCCTGTGGCTCACCTATTGAAGTGGGAGGTAGAACAACACTGCTCTGAAGATCCTCCCTTTAAGTCTCAGGCTTGCAGTTGGGGTGGCTGCTTACCCAATTTCTTTGACAACTTTAGCTCAGGAAACTATCTGAATTCCTTTCTCTGAGATGCCACATGGCACCTAGGAAACCTGTGTGGTATGGGGCTGTTCTCCCTTTTTGGGCTGTCCTTCTAGTTCATGGCATGGGCAGGCATTTGCCTACTTTCTCCCAGCTTCTAGCTCAGATGACAAGGGGGTGTGTGCATGGGTATTCAGTGCGCTTTATCTTACCTGAAGCTGCCAAGTTTCAGGGAGAACCGGGCTACAACAAATGCTAGCCTGCCTGCTAGCTGCTGGACCCTCATCTCTTAACCCTTTGCCTGCCAACATTGAGGTACCACAAGGCCAGGGCCTGCTATGCTATCTGTATTAAAGTGCCCACTAATGGGCCAGGCAGAGAGAGACGTTTCAGGTCCTTTTGCTTTCTTGTTGTCCTCAAGTCATTTCAGAAGTCTGTTTGTTCCCCAGGGCTTGGTCTGACACTTTTTCCTTCTTTGTGCTACACTCCATTTCGGTCATTACCAGCCAGCCCTTTAGTACAGTGTGCTGGAGTCTCTGGAGTCTCAACCTGGGGCTGCTGCTCAGCACACCCCGTTCTTCAGTCCTGGGGCTGCTGCTCAGCACAGACTAGTGCCTCCTTACTTGCACCATGGCCCTCTGTCCCTGTTCTTATTTTGGAATATTCTGTAAGAGATTTGCACCCCTAAAGACTTGGTTCAGTTAGCCTTTCATGGGAGGAGCCAGCATCGGGACCCCTAAAAATAAAAGAAGGTAGCCATGTCTTAATTACTGTTGAGGTGTTAGGGAAGGTCAACGGAAGTTCACTTTGCAGTTCTTTCGACTCATCCGTCTATGTATCCAACTTCTATCTAAAAACAATTTAAAATTACCAAAAATCCATTCTGGGACCTGCAACCGATCCCTCTTCCCTGACTGTATCTCCCTGCCTCTGACTGAAGACTTGGGGGTACTACTATACCCTAGTTTCCTACATGCCGGATTCCCCCGTCCTTTGTTCATGTCTGTCTGTCCCCATCCTCAGTCATTATTTGCCTTACCGGGTAGTTCATCAATGCATGTCTATTAGTGTTTCTATGACCCTCTGTAGCAACATCTCTGGGGCCTTCCGTGACCTTTCATTGTGTGATCATTCTAATCATAAGTATGGTCCTTGTTACTGGGGGCCTTGAATGCTGCTTATGGGATAGCTTTAGAGCTGGGAGGTAAGCATCCCAGGGAATATTATGTACAGGGTTCTGGAAACTGATGACCTGTCTAGGTTGCCTTGGCAGAGACAGATCACAGTGGCTGATGATACAGCCTCAGTTGAATCCTTTTCTTGGTCTGCTTTCCATGTGTGTCCTTCACTTGATTTTTCTTGCGTGGCATCATATTACAATTAAATTGCTTGTTCCAAGTCTTCAACCTGGGCTCTTCCCTGCAAGGAAAACTTTGACCTGCTCAGTGTACTGACTGGCAGATGTTAGCTATAGAGGCTTCTTAATTGTTGAGTTTCACGCAGATTTTTTCTTTTTAGATGATGCAGAATTTGCTGTTGGAAGAAGGGGGCCTGGTTCAGGTGGAGAGTGTCAACCTTCAAGTGGCTACCTACTCTAAGTTCCAGCCTCAGAGTCCGGACTTCCTGGATATTACCAACCCTAAAGCAGTGTATCCTTTTGACAAGTGTTTCTCTGTAAAGGAAGGGTTCCTGGCTATCACCAAACAACATGGGAACTACACGTGTTTCTGATTGAAATTGTGATTGATCGTAACAGCATTTGACTAGCTCATCCTCTTGATCCTGACCAAACACATCAAGTGCTCTGGCCTTTTTCAGTCACTTTACAGGCACCCTTTAGTTTTGTGGTTACCTAGACAAAGACCAGGACACACAGTATATCCGGTGGATTGGCAGAGTGGCTTATGAAATGGTTCACAATCACCTCTAACCCAAAGGACCTAATGCCCTTCCTTTTCTGGCCTCCTTGAGTCACTGCATGCACCTGCACATGCATCCACACAAACGTGCCCCAAAGAAATGTTTTTAATCTTTAAAAAGTCCCGAAAGCAGTCTCATAAATCTGCATAATAACATGGGAAAACTAAAAGATCCTAAAAGGTTATAGTGAAGACAAGATCCCTCCTACACTGACAGCAAAACTTCATAGACTCCAAAGTCTGCCTTAACCCCCAACCCTCTGTGGAATCCTTGGCCCAGGTTCAACATGAACTAGGTAATCAAGCCCAGTTTGTGCTTAGAGTTAGGACCCATTCACTTGAAGACGATAAAGGTTGGCTGAGTACGTTTTTCTGTGTTTTAACAAAGAAGAGGCAAAAGTTTATGTTTTATATTTTTTTTATGTTCACCTCAGCTTAAACTGGGTATATGTATTTATAAATGTCAGATATGTATAGCAAGATTTTGTCTAAAAAACAAAAATCTCAAACAGCAGTATGGACTTGTAGAACATTTACAAACAAAACACACACAAACTGCTCTTCCTTTCCTCCCCACCAGTTAGCTCTCCACTGTAGAAACAGGCTGTTGTGCCCAGGGTCCATTCCTGGATGCCAATGGGCCTTGGCAGAGACACATTTGCTGAACAGGTCCTGGGCTGGGTGGCCATAGTGAGCCCCTGCTGGCTGAGTCCTAGACAAATGGGCATATTGGATGCTTGTCTCCACAGTGTAGACAGTGGTAGAAGTGACCTGTCCTGCACGCAGGGGACATCTGTGGGAAGAGCTGCTTAATTTGTCCTTCAGAATGACCTACAAATGTTTTGCTGTCAATGCCGGAGAGGTCTTGTCTTCACTATTGCTGCAGTCAGGGCAGCCTGGATAGCCAAGACTGGCGGGGGTGCCGGGATTGAGACACGGAGGTTTCTTTTCAGGTGGAAGAACAGCAACCTTTATTTTGCCCAGCAACCTTTTATACCTCTACTCCTTCTGTGGAGACCCACCGGCCAGAAAGAACACAAACATCCTTGTCGATTACAGACCACAAGGAAGTTCCGCTTTCAGTCGGGGGAGTGAGGGCAGCTGGATCACAACAACTATAACCTTTTAGGATCTTTGAATTTTACCGTTTTATAGTGCAGACTTATAAAATTGCTTTCAGGGGCCCTTTTCTTTTTTTTGGCTGAGTATCCTCCCTTATTATGTCTCTACCAGATAAATCGAAATAATGCTTTGAATACACACAGGAGGTATTTAATGTTTCTTATATTCTCTTCTGTTAAACATTTTGACATTAACGTTATTAAATCATGTGGACAAACCATCACACATTTGGAGTGCGTCATCTACCTGTGGAATTGTACTCGAGAGGCTGACATGAGGATTATGAGTTCAAATGTATGCCTGAATAATTACTGACATCCAAGCCAGGCTGAATAACAAACAACAAAATCTGAAGGGAATTTGTGAAAATACAAAAACCAAAATTAGGAACAGCAGCCCACCATCCTTTTAAGACATCCTTACTTGAAAAGTATGATGACACACTTTCCGATATTTAAAGAAACTCTGGACCACTTAGATGATGAGCATCCCATTCTGTACACTACAGCAGAAAAATACCTATCACTAAGTTTAAAAAAAAAAAAAAGGATGAACAACACCACAAAAGGAATCGGGCCACAAATTAAACTTCATTAAGTAGATTGGTCGCACGTATAGCACACTTTAGTATCTACCTCAAATGGTTCAAAATAGAAACCTCAGTGCAGTGATCTCTACGATCACTCTTGAATGAACATGGTAATTTACTTTCTTCAAGGTACAATGAAAAGAAGTGAAATAAAATATTTGTCTGAACCTGAAAACAATTATGATGTTTAAAATCTTTACCAAATTGTTTTCATGAGTAGGGTTTTTCTCTTGTATGAGTTCTGCCCTATTAACTAACTTCAAAATGATATAAATAGGCTTTAAAATATTTGCAGGGCTAGAGACATGGCCGAGCAGTTAAGAAAAGTTCATTTCTAGAGCTAAGGTCTGGTTTTTGACAACTTTTTGTGATTCCTCCTATAAGAATCTAATGGTCTAACCTCTCAGGAGCAAGCATACACATTTACATACCCACACAAACACCCATGACATTCATATAATTAAAACAAAGCTTCAGTTTTTCACTCAAAGATTTTTCTCTTGCAAGGTTTCATTTCTGTAGCACAGCTATTGAGGCATTTAAAGGCTTACTTTCAGAGGTTTGGGTTTTTTTTTTTTTCCATCATGAACTGGTTCATGTAACAGCATGTAGGATTGAAGTCAGAGAAATTAATCCTCAGTTGGTATCATTTGGGAAGATTTAGGAAATGCTGCTCTGCTAGAGGAAATATACCACTTGGGATAGGCTTTGAGAAATTACATTCACACACCATCTGAGATGAACAGCCACAACAATTTCCCACAGACACTTGTTTCCGAATGAAGGTATGAGCTCTTGTCATGTTGCCTTGACAGCATGTATGCAGATTAGAAAATGCATTGAGAAACTTTGCCTGTCTGACCACTGGGGATGTGATCGCTATCAACTACAATGAGAAGGTAGGTGAGTTTGGCTACTTTACCCCTAAAAGAATGTTACGTTACTGTGCCTTTTTACCCCAGAGAGGGAAATGACAGACCAAAGAAATGATTCCATCTAAGTCTGTTTTGGTGATCCAAAGAGTTTATTGGGGTGAGTTACAGGAGCATGGGTGAACTGAGGTGTGGCATGGAAGCTGCATCTGTGGAGTTCTGTAGGTGGGCTTTTATTTCCTGCCTGCCAGTTCCCAAATAACCAACACGGATACTTAATTATAAATGCTCAGCTGATAGCTCAGGCTTGTTACTATCTATTACAACTTAAACTAACCCATTTCTATTAATCTATGAATTGCCACATATCTCATGATTTTACCTGTCCTCCAGCCTGACAACTCTTCTGACTCTGCCCTTCTTCCCAGAATTCTAGTCTGGCCCTCCCGCCCGGCTGATAAGCCAGTCAGCTCTTTATTAACCCTTTCAGAGTAGTACATATTTACAGTGTACAAAGATTGTTCCCCAGCAGAGTTCCCTGTACAGTTTACAGGCAACAACTCTCAGGGAGGGGGCCTCTTGAGTCTGGGAACTTTCTTCTGGTCTTGGTGGGCACCAGGAATGCCTGTGGTTCACATACATATATGCAGGCAAAACATTCAGAAACTTAAAATAGAAACAAATGTTTCTTTCCTTTTTTTAAAAAAAAATTGTTTTAAAAAGCCTTTGCTGGCTAAGCCTGGTGATGCATGCTCGTAATCGTACCATCTAGGAGGCCGAGTAGGGTTGAGGGTCCAAGGTTTCACGAGACTCCCCACTCTCTCCACAAGAGAATGTTTGAGTCCATCATCATTGTTCACTCTGGTATTGAATGAGGCTTCTTTCTAAAAGAGAGGTTTATGGCCTAATTGCTGCCTATTTGATTTTTTTTAATTTCCTGGGTTCATATTTAGAGTCCTAATTCACTCCGTGTGATAGAAAGGTGTGTGTGTGTGTGTGTGTGTGTGTGTGTGTGTGTGTGTGTTTATATAAAGTAAATCACTGGGGCCATCTCCCTATGGTAGTTAATTTTGATTCTATTTAATAGAATTTAGAAACACTGTGGAATCAAACCTTTGAGCATGTCCATGAAGGAAGGATTTTAGATAAGGTTGAGATGGGAAGACGCACTCTAATTATAGGTAACTCCGTCTCATGGTTTGGGGTCCTAGACTGAGTGAAAATACTGCAAGCTGAGCACTAGTATCCGTTTCTGACTGGAAGCAATGTGACCTTGAGCTGCTTCAGCTGGGAGCCAAAACAGACCTGTCTCCTTTGTTGTTCTTGTCAGCTATTTGTCAAAGCAGTAAGAAAAGTCACAGCTGTGCAGAAACCGTTAAGGACTTATTACATATTAATAAGCTTAATATTTTTATATTTACTCATTATACCTCTGCTTTTAAAAACATCTGTTAATGGGCTGGAGAGGTGGCTCAGTGATTAAGAGCACTTGTTGCTTTTGCAGAGTGCGTAGTTCAATTCCTAGCACCCACATAGAGGTTCACAACTGCCTATACCCCTGGTTCTGGGGAATCTGACACCCTCTTCTGGCCTTTGGGCAACAGGCATGCATCTGGTGTGAATACATACATATGTGCAGGCAAAACATTCATAAAATAATCTGTTTTTTAAAGCCTTTGCTGGCTGAGCATGGTGGCCATGCTAGTAATCTAACCATCTAGGAGACTGAGGCAGCAGGGTTGTGGGTTCAAGATCTAGACTACAAAGCAAGTTACTTCCCTCTCCCACCACCAAAGGTCTTTTCTTTTTTTATCGAAGTCAGCCTTTTGCCATGCGGGGAGTGACCAAAGACAAGCTAACTGTGTCTGTGTCCTTGTTACACCCTCTGTTGAAAGCAGGCAGCCCTTTGAGGAGCAGAGCCTGCTGTGGGACAGACTGCAGTTGGTGACTTTGGAAGTAGAATTTAGCTGCTTGAGGATAGTGCCTCTTGGGCTCTCTTCTCATGGGAGCGTGCATTTTCCTATATGGATCTTCCATTAGCTGCTTCCTGACTTAGATCTGTTGAATCTGAATACTGCTTATTTTCATCCATGGTTCTCTACTTAGGTCTCTGACAGGTAAGTTCCC
Organism: Bramus lutescens; assembly: GCA_001685075.1. Lineage (NCBI taxonomy): Eukaryota > Metazoa > Chordata > Mammalia > Rodentia > Cricetidae > Bramus > Bramus lutescens. The sequence goes on along the minus strand of LOEQ01009994.1, from coordinate 23,238 downwards.
ACAAAGCTCACGAAGGCATCACCTCCCCACTATCCACAGAGTGAGTATGTTGATGGAAGGTATAATACAAGTCTTGCCATCAAGGCTGTCGTGGCCGACTGTAGCGATGAGCATGTGACTGTGGGTACAAACGGATAGCTGTGGAGCTCTGCTAGGACCCACCTGCAGGGTTCAGTAGTGACCCTAGCTAGGCATAGCTTGGCCTTCCCTGAGACCTGTGCTGAATTCCTTCAAAACACTCTAGTCCCCTCAAACTAGGTCCCCACAACTGTGTCACAGGAACCTGCTCAGCCAGTTCCTCACATGGTGTAACTGTAGGGATTCAGCTGCATCTTTGATAGTTCCCTTGTATCTTGAGTGTTCAAGTCAGCTAATATTGAGAATTCTTACTTTCTCATTTCATTCATTTCAGATCATATTATTTTGAGGGTATAAACTTAATAAATGTTCTTATCTTGTGCTTTGTCAGATTTTTTTTAGGTAATACCTTTTAAAATAAGCTTCTGTAATCTATAAGCAGCGTCACACTATTGTTTATAATAGGTGATAATGACTTTTAATGATGATATTCAAATTATTGATGAAGTTTTGCAGAATAAGGAATAGGTTAAATAGCATGTAGATTCGAAATGAGATTTAAATGCTCACTTTAAAAAAAATCTGTTCTTGCCTTCATTTTCTTCCTATTTTAATAATTACTTTGAGTGTATGTGCGTGTGTGTGTGTGTGTGTGTGTGTAGGTCAGAGGACAATCTCGTGTGTGAGTAGTTACAGGGAGGGTCTCTGTGTTCGCTGCTGTCTAGGCCACACTAGCTACCCTGTGTACCTCTAGCCATCTTCCTGATAGGGGCATGCTGGGATTACAGGTTTCTATGTCACTGTATCCAGCCTATTTGTGTTCTGTGGATCCCAACTCAGATCATCAGCCACTGTTTTACCCAGTGAGCCAGCTCTTCAGCCTCTGTCATTTAATTTTATTCATTTGCTTTTGCACTGCTGGGGATTGAACCTAGGGACTTGCACATACTATTCAAATGCTCTACAGCTAAACTGCAGGGCTGGGGAGATGCAGGTAAAGATGCTGATCCCATGAGCCTGGTGATCTGAGTTTGATCCCTTGAGCCCACATGGTAGGAGGAGGAGAACCAACCCCTGAGGGGTGTACTCTGACCGCCACCTGTTCACTGTGGCCGATGCATGTCCATCTACACTCTAGGTGTCTGTGTAAAATAGCTGAGCTCCACCCAGCCTCAGCCCAGATTCTTTCCTTCCTCCCCTCTCCCCCTTCCTTCCTTCCTTTCTTTCTTTCTATGTAAGCAATACAATTCATTTATCTACTGATAGGCATTTTCGAAGGATAGACTTAGCATTCCTGGTAGGGGCATTCTTACACTTCTCTCCTTAAACACTTAGCTAATTCTTCTCTTAGAATAAATTCCCAGATGTGAATTTCTGGGTCACCCACATCTGGGGACCAGTACCTTTTGATCCAACCGCATAGCAGCATAATCAGTGCTGGAAGGGATGATGTGGTGTGTAGAGGCCAGGCAGTGAGCCACAGTAACGGAGGTGTTGCTAGTCCCTGTTACTACCTCAGAACTTGAACTTTCTGTTCTTTCTGCAGATCTATGAACTGCGGGTTATGGAGACCAAACCTGACAAGGCAGTATCCATTATTGAATGTGACATGAACGTGAGTGACTTTTTCAGATTTTTAAGGAGGTCAGGCCTGGTGGTGGTGGCACACGCCTTTAATCCCAGCACTTGGGAGGCAGAAGCAGGCAGATAGCTGTGAGTTCAAGGCCAGCCTGGTCTACAAGAGCTAGTTCCAGGACAGGTCCCAAAGCTACAGAGAACGCCTGACTCAAAAAACCAAAAAAAAGGTCAGGATCCAGGAAGGTATGCAGAAGAGGAAGAGGAGGAAGATGCTGTCAGTGTTAGGAGGAGGCCATTCACCTAGTGGTCCCTGGGGAATGGGAGTGACAGTTGACAGTCAGTTAACTACTTAGGTGGCTGGATCCACAGTCCCTTCAGACCTGCTAAGGAGTGAATGTTTGATTATTAAGAGCTAAGTGGAAACACATTATTGACAAGACTCCTAGTTTTCAGAAAAAAAAAGAGGTAACACCATCTCCTTTCATTTTTATGATACCCTAACATGTCAGACTTTAGAAATAGAAGACAGATTAATGGTTGCTGGTAACATGGATCATTGTAATACTATTTAGTGTCTTCCCTGTGGTAGTGAATACATGGACCTCCATGCTGATAGTTCTAGTTAACTAATCACACACACACAGCTCCCAGTCGCAGCGGTGTCTGTAATGCTGATGCTCCTGTAGTGATGCTGACCTGTCTAAAGTGCTGCCATTGGGAAGGCTGGGCAGAATGCATGGTCAGGGCTGTTTCCTAGAACTCTCAAGCTACTGTTGTCTGATTAGTGAGGGAGACTGAGTGTGGCCATATCTCAGAATTTCACCTTTTGTTTTCAAAACACAGGTGGATTTTGATGCTCCCTTGGGCTACAAAGAACCAGAAAGACCAGTGCAGCACGAGGAGTCAATAGTAAGTGGTTTTCTTGAGTTCCTCCTGATTAACCATGTATGTGATATTTATACCCATGCTTCTTTTTGTTTGTTTTCATTACATTTAAATATGTTGTGTGGGGATTAGGGGCACATGTGCCTTGCATGTGTGTGATGGTTAGAAGACAACTTTTGGGAGTTGGTTCTCCTTCCACCATGTGGATACCAAGGATTGAACTCGGGTCTTCAGGCTTGGTGACAAGTGTTTTTGCCTGGTGAGCCAACTTGCCTGGCCCTTCCTGTGTTTGTTAGTGAGTGGACTCTGCAGGGACTGCCTGGGTTACGGTGCCTGCTCTTTTTAGGCTTGCCTCCTAGGAGTATGGTGTGTTCCAGTTGATGAAGACTGGGGCAGCAGTGGAAACAGGAGGCTCTGGGGAAAATTGACCATCCAGTCTGAGAAACTCACTTCCTGTTTTTCTGTCTTCCCGTCAGGAGGGAGAAGCTGACCACAGTGGCTATGCTGGAGAGGTGGGCTTTCGTGTGAGTACCAGGCAATGTGTCTCTGCATCCTGATACCAGGAACTGTTCTCATTGATGCTTTGTGAACATTAGCAGGACGTGAGCTCTGGGTACCCATATGAGCAAACAAATTACGAACTTGTTCAATTACCAAACCTTTCAATATATGCTTTCTCCTGGAACCTTGACAACTCATGATGCTTCCAACTTCTCTTATTTCTTTCAAAACTTACACCTAATATAAGACTTGGGCATGGTCCCTAGATAGGTGTGGGGGCAGTGTGTCTACCAAAAGTTCAGTTAGTGTAATAGATACACACAGTCCTTCCTTTAGGCTCACCAATTGTTAGCACGTCCTGCTTTTAATTAACTGTACCATTTGAAAATTAGCTGCATGTTTGCCAGCCAGGCTCCCTGGTAAACAGGTAGAAGTGGCACATGTGCAGGTGCCAAGGTGCTGGGTAGAGTGGGGGAGGTATGACTAGACATGTGGGGAAAGGGGCCTGGCAGGTGTTTGCCACAGAGGTCTGCCATCACTGCTGCTGCTTGTTTTAGATGGGTTTCCTGCATTTCTCAGAGGGGTTGATAGAGAACCCTGGCAGCACTTAAGGGGATCTGGACAATGTCACCAGCTCACACCTATTCTGGGGTCTCTGAGTAGAAGACTCATATTGTTCACTATTGAACTTTAGCATATATCCTCTGGACTTCTTTGTCTAGGCCTTCTCTGGTTCTGGGAATAGACTGGATGGAAAGAAGAAAGGGGTTGAGCCCAGTCCCTCCCCCATCAAGCCTGGAGATATTAAAAGGTAGGTCTGTCCTAGTGTGTCCCTGCTGAATGTTTGCCCCTTTTCAAGAAAGGTCTGACACAGACCTTTGTGCCAAAGCTCCTAACACAGGTGAGCCTCATTCCAGTGTTAGAAACAGACCAGCAAGCTACTGGGTAGGCTTAAATTCTTGCTTGCCCTCTGACAGTGGTAGAGTGCAATGGTGTTGGTCTAGGGATTCAAGGTAAATCCTCTTCTAGTAGCTTCCAGGTCAGGGATAGGGATGTGTTAGCTGTCTACTATTTGTGTGACCAGAAAGAGAACACTGGGGATGGGTTCCAGCAAAGAACTAACAGAGGAAGTCTGAGGCTGGGTCCAGAGCCCACAGTCCCCTATTTCACACCCAGTGTTTTTACTTTGTGATTCCCTCCTAGAAGGTGCAGAGAGGGTAGTGCAGTGTATACCAGAGAGCTACAAAGAAGGCACTTGCCTTCTCTCCCTACCTTTCTCTTGATTGTCGGAAGCAGATCTTAGTCCTTCTTGGAACTAACCTTTCTCCTTGTTTATTATCTTCACAGAGGGATTCCTAATTACGAATTTAAGCTTGGTAAGATTACTTTCATCAGAAATTCACGTCCATTGGTCAAAAAGGTTGAAGAGGTGAGTTTATTTCCTTGGTCATCAGTTTTACTTACTTGTAATGACGAGTGTTTTTGTCATTCAAAATAGGATGCTTCTGTCATGTTTAATCACCTTTTTGTGGTCCTGCTGTTCTTAATGGCCTGATAGCTCTGTAGATCCATTACAGGTCTGCTGGCTAAGGCCTGGCAACCCAGAGCTGACTCTAGGTTTGGCCACGAAAGATCTAGGGCTCCAGGTGGGTCCCATCTTCTGTTTGCTTGCTGTTTGTTTCAGGATGGTAAGTTGAACCCAGGGCCATACACATGCTGAACTATACCCTTGCTTAACTCTGGTTCTTTCCAACCTAGAACTAGAGCTTACCACTTCTGTATAGTGACTCTTGAGTAAGTGGCATGGCTGTAAGGTAGGGACAGTAGGGCTAAGAGTCCTGCAGAAATGAGCACAGTGAACAGGCCCAGCTGACTTTGTGGCTGGACATGATACCTGGGCGTAGGTGCATGTGCTTGCATGAAATCAAATTGATCAAAATCATCAAGACATCCAAAGTTAGCATGAATACAGTCATGGATGTTCAGGCCTCTGCTATAGGCCTAGCACTACCTAACAATGGTGACTAGCGTAATACTAGCTCACAGAGCCCTGGTCAGGTGCTAGGTACCTTCTGTGTACATCATAAATAACATCTCATTGCTGGGATATACTTGTGAGCCTGATGCTATGATTGTGTTTGTACAGATGTATGTTTGCAGAGCCAGATCCCCTGACCACCACACATGGTGTCAGTGTCATTCCATTGAGAAAATGACCTTCATGGAGATATCAGGACAGCAGGCCTCTATGACCAGCATGTTCCTGTCATGGGTTGAGGTATGGGGGGAGGCTGCCTTAGAAGCAGGAGGCATTACTACACAGAAACTTACACTAAGGCATTGGGCATCAGTTATAAGTGGCTCGTTCTGCTGCAGATTACATTCTACACAGCAGTTGTATCTGGACTACAGCTACCCGAGGTGTTTCCCAATGGCAAAGGGTTACCTTATCTGTCCCCTGTTGATCTACATTCTTTAGTCCAATGTCAGCTTTTGCTACATCTTTTGCATATTCCATATGGGAGGGGCATTCTGCTTGGATTATTCTTGGAAAAAATTTTGTTTCCAGGAATGCCCTGCCTACATTTCCTTTTTAGGTGACCTTGTTAACCATAATTAAAATGTCTGGCATTTTGATTTTTCTTCAAGCCTCCGGAAATCACCTCTCCTGTCCAAGCATCATGATGGTTATGAGATTCAATATTGACTGTATCTTGGATCCATTCCTCTAGGGGTGCTAATCTTACCTTTATAGGCCTAATTACCCTTTTGCATTGTAAATTGGCATTTTCAAAAGTAGAGATTCAATTATTATTTGTCTAGCTTCTGAATTTAGCTTCTGAATTTGGTATCATTCTATTTACTGCTGAAGTCAATCTTTGAAAAAAATTAGTGAAGGTTTCTTTCGGGCTCTGTATAACTTTAGTAAATGACTCTTCAATTCTGTCCCAAGCATTTAAAGCTGCTGCATGTCATAGAGCTAGGGTATGATCATCATATGTAGATCGTCTTGTACATCAGCATAATTGCCCTCTCCAAGAATTTGGTCTTGGGAAATTTTAATACCTGTAAGCCTACTTCGTTGTTCAGTGGTCCTTAGCCTCATCTTTCCACAAGGTCCTCTACTGTAACCAAGTCTCTCCAGTTTTGTGGAATAACCAGTTGGCCATGAATTTAATATCTGCCTCACAAATAGTGAATGCGTACCAAATGCGTCCATTGCTTCCTTAAATCTCCTCAAATCTAAAACTTGCATGGTTGTCATCATATAAACATCAAATTAACTTAGAGATACAGTGAGTCACACACAGTCGGTGTGAAGATATGTTTTAAAATTGCAGATTCCTCTACCATAGGAAACCAAGAGATATTCCTCAACTCTACAGCAGTTAAAAGCCTGTTGGGGGGGGCACCATGTTGTTTTTACAGTGTTGAAGACAAATCTTGCTGCTTGTAAAAGAATTGATTGGTAGTGGTTTTTTATGGTTGCTTGGTCTGTATATAAAAGCTTTTTGAAATGTGTGCACCTTTTAGTCCAGAATTCCCTGCTAGAAAACAAAAGAGAACAGAGCTATGTGCAGAGAGTAAGCTGCTTATCTCAGTAGTTTAGCGAATTGCCACCCTGGAAGTAAGGAATTTAGATTAGAAACTCAAGGGTCTGAGATTTGGGGATTAAAGAAACATGCAGAAAAGTGGCTGGAAATAACATTTGGGTTGGTGAAGTAAGTGGACAGTGATTTTTCTTTTGTGGAGTGTTACATTTTTTACACTGAAAATGATTCTTTAAGGCTGGAGAAAGGGCAGTGACACAGAGGACCAGTATTCAGTTCCCAACACCCACATGGTAGCTCAAAACCATCTGCAACTCTAGTCCTAAGAGGAATCTGGTGCCCTCTCTTGGCCTCAATGGGCACTGCATGCATGTTTTACACAGATATATGTAGGCAAAACACTCATTCATACACATAAAAATTTTAAAATACAATCTGGGCGGTGGTGGCGCATGCCTTTAATCCCAGCAGTAGGGA
>LOEQ01009993.1:27311-37644 GCA_001685075.1 Bramus lutescens | reverse complement strand
CTAAAAAAATAAATAAATAGATATTCCCCCCGCCCCCACAGAAGCAATCATGTGGTGAATTTTCCAGTAGGTACCAGTTGGGTGTCCTTAACGCATTAAGTTCCTTAACTGTCTATACAGCAATTAGGTTAGAGTTCACAGACTGAGAACTCAGACCTGGTTGACTGCTTCAGAGCTGGAAAGAAAGTTGTAAGGACGGATTGGGATCTATGTCTTTAATACGTGTGCTTTAAATCCTAAGAACCCCTCTTTGTGGCACACTTATTTGCAAGAGTATCTCACAGAAATCAAGAAAACACTTCATTATATTCACACATTTATTTAAAAGTATTTCAGATGATGCAGAAAAATAGGCAGTTGGAAAAGTCTGGAGCAAGGCGTGTGGGCAGGGTGGTGTCTTCCTCTTGCTGGGGAACATTGCACTTCCCACCTCCATCCACTGTTCCGTAAGCCTGCTTCTTTGTTTCCATTGCTTCATTGCTTGGGAAGGACTAACTGCATCTCTACTCACTGGTGAGCATCTAAATTTTCAGTTTCTCTCCCACAGATGCTGGGAGACCCTCATTCTCAAGTCTCCCAAACCACGGTTTTCTTGTAACCAGCCCTACTCTAAGTCTACAGAGAGGTTGCCAGTCACCAAGCATTCATGACCACATCATTCTTGCTTGTCCCTGACATTTCAGGGATTTTGGTGTCACAGGAGTCCTAGACACACGTAAATCTGAGTTCTGAAAAGATGAACTGTAACAGAACCTACTAGAATTATATTTAGCACAGAGTAGAGTTGCCTTACAGCTTTAGGGTTTAGTTCAGCTGTTCTCAACCTGTAGGTCAAGACCCCTTTGGGGGTCAAATGACCCTCTCACAGGGGTTGTCTAAGACCATATGAAAAGACAGATATTTACATTCCAATTTATAACAGGAGCAAAATTCGTTATGGAGTAGCAAGGCAAATATTTTCATGTTTGGGGGTCACCACAGCATTCAGAACTGTATTAGAGGGTTGTGGTATTAAGGAGGTTGAGAAGCACTGATTTAACTTCCCATGGTGGAGAAGGCATGGCAGCAGGGGCTCAAGACAGTTGGCCACAATCCATCTCCCATGAGGCTACAAAGAGAGAGGGATGCTACAATACCTTTTCTTTTCATAATTCAGTCTAACATCATGGTCCATGGGGTGGTTTCACCTCAGTAAAGTTGTGTCCTTCCTCCTCAGTTAAACCTTTGGAAAAACCTTCACATAGTCAGAGGTTCATCTCTTAGGAGACTCTAAATCCATCAGTTTTGCAAGATTGCTCATCACAAGTCCGTTCCTTGTCAGGTTAATATCCAAATATATCACTGGAGTTTAACCATTGGATGCTGTGTGCAGCCAAAAAGCACTCAGCCCAGCTTCTTCCCAGCACTGAAATCATTCTATTGTAGTCCTCAGTGGCTCATGGACATCTCATAGTGCAAAATGCTGTCGATCTGTAAGAGTTTCCAAAATCTTAACAATTTTTCAATTGTTCAGCAATTGAACAATTATTCAAAACTCCAAAATTCCTCTTATGAAGTTGGTGAGCAACTCAATGTTTAGTTGCAACTGAAAGTAATTGTGAGCCTTGCACTTGTGCACGCGCATGCACACACACACACACCACTTCCAGTATACAATGACAAAATAAATGTTTTCCTTCCAAAATAAAGAAATAAAGGTAGGGCACAGAAGGATTGGGCCAAAGCAAAACTAAAATCCACTGTTCTTGTCAATCACAAAATTCAACAACACTCTGCACTCTGGCTGGGTGGTGATGGCGCACAACTTTAATCCCAGCACTCTGGAGGTAGAGGAAGGTGGATCTCTGTGAGTTTAAGGCCAGCATTGGTCTATAAGAGCCTAGTTCTAGGACAGGCTTGAAAGCAACAGGGAGAAACCCTGTCTAGAAAAACCCAAAGAAAAATAATCAACAACTCTGTCTTGTTTTCAAGATGGGATCATCTGGGTGGCCCTAGCAGTCACTGATAGAGCTGTCTCTCTAGTTTTGCAGACTTTAGCACATATCACTGTCTTTTACCAAGTTCCACTCTGTGCATGGAATTTTCTTCACCAAATATTCATTGATTCTAGTACCATTAATATCCTGGGACCTATAGCTTAACTTAGGTTTCACCTTCACACAATGACCTCTCAAACCTTTTCACTGGGCATCTGATTTTACTGCATATTGTCGAGCTTCAGTAACTTTCTGAAAACTTGGTGCAAACCAAAATTTTTAACTCTCAGATTTTATGTATCCGTCAATCTAGGACCCTTAGGATGCTGCTGCCAAGGTCCGCTGCCATCTTGAGATATAGTTTGACCCATCTATCACAAGTGTATTGTCTCCCGTTTGGCTGGATGACCAAATCTGTAAATACCCATCCCCAGGGAGATGTTTTCTAGTAAGAAATGATTTGGTAGTATTTTCAGTCCAGGCTCTCTTATTATAGGTGAATTTTCATTTGTACAAGTTGTAGACTTTGATGGTTGATGTCTTATCCTTTTGACATTTTTTCTATTGTTCTTAGGTAAAAAAAAATCTCTTTAATGGCATTAATCTCTTCAACATTTATATTGTGTTTATCTCGAGTGCCATTTCTGCAAATTTGAATTCATTCAAAATCATTTCTTCTGCGACCTTTTTCTTACACTTCTTTGATCTACTTGCGGCTTTCTCACAGGAGAACAAGAATAATGAGCCGTATCTGTGTCACAGACTGAATGTTATCTTCTGCCAAACAAATTACTCCATTACTTTTTTATTGAAAAAGATTTTTTCCACACCATATATTCTGACCAAGGTTTCCCCTGCCTCATCTCCTTCCAGATCCTCCTCACCTTTCCACCCTTTCAGCTCCACACCTTTTTCTATCTTTAGAAAATAAGCAAGCAAGCAAAAAAAAAAAACTAAACAGACCACAACGAAACAAATAAAGAAAAAAAAACCAAAGAAAAATCAGAACAACATACCCATGCAGACACACACACTGACACAGGAGGCTAGTCATTGCTTTGAACACTCAACGCCCACTCATGTTCTCGGAACACGATGAGAAGGTTTCAGATTCTTTGCCAAATTATAACATGATTATCTTCTAGCCCAGTTCTCACTAGAGGTCCTGTTTTCCTCTAACAGCTCATGAGCCTGTCTTCTACTATGCACATTTCTCTCTCAGCATTCTTTTTTCCCTTTTTTTTTTGAGACAGGGTTTCTCTGTATTCCCTGTAGCTTTGGAGCCTGTTCTGTATGATCAGGATGGCCTTGAACCAGAGATCCACCTGCTTTTGCCTCCCAAGTAATGGGAGTAAAGGCGAGTGCCACCACTGCCCGGTTCTTCTCTCCGCATTTTTATCCTGCAAACCTCACAACAAACCTATCAGTTCTTATGCCATTCTAGAGCATCAGTACCCCGCAGCCCCAAACTTATCCACACCTTTTCCAAAAACCAGTCCCCAAAGACTATTCCCACGTGATCAGTTTCATCACAGTGAGAAATCTATTTCTTGGTACCAAATTTTTTTTACTAGTTACTTTTCAAGTTGCTATGATAAAATACCTGGCAGAACCGACTTTAAAATGGTCTGTTTGGGTCATGGTTTGAAGTACTGTTCATCAGGGTGGGGCAGCCTGAAGAGACTGGTCACATCAAAAGTGCAGGCAGAAAACAGATGGATAAGTGACAATGTATCACCCATTTTATTCCTTTTTGTTCAGCCTTGGATCTCAGCCCATGAGATGAACACTTAGAGTGGGGTCTTTCCATGTGAGTTAATGTTCTCTGAAAACACCCTCAGAGTAAACACTCAGAGATTTGCCTCCTAAGTGATTTCAAAATTCACACAATTGACATTTGAGATAAACTAACATAGAATGTAAACACTCATATTTAACAGACTTTTCCTATTGTGCTGTATTATTTCACACACTGAAGATATTTTCATGTTCCCATCTCACTGTTGATTTTCACTTTTTTCTTAAAGGTGTGGGACTTTAATGGATATTGTTACCACACCCTGAATGCTGGGCAAGATGGAGTTGTGGACATTTTGCAGATCCTGGTTCTTAAGAAGACTATCCTGGTTGTGGGCTGGGAGAGGTATGATATTCTTATGTAAAATGTCAGAAGTGAAAATGAGGATGTTTTTATTTGAATCAAAATATAAAAGGAGATGAAAGAAATCTCATTTGTTTATGAGTCATTAACTTGTTGGTAGTCTAGGTATTGAACTGGATGCTTTGTGAATAAAACACTGTAAGATTATCCATCTTGGGTGACTAGGGGAGCCATTTGGGGCTTTCCTTTGAGTTTGGAAATTTGAGTATTATTTTAAAAATTCCAGATAAATATGTAATGTCATTCCATGAATTTCCAAGTCTCTCCTATATTGTAAATCCAGTAACTCTTACTGTTGTAATTGCCTCCTCAATTTCACAGGAAATCTTTTATTTTTCTTTTGATATATTTTCATACCCCGCATCTCCAAAGGAATCCACATATCTCCCAATTCTAAAGGCCTACGAACAAAAGGTTAGGTTCATCACAGTAGGAGCCCTGTTCTTTGCTATAGTAGAGAAATGGCTCCCTGACATCTATGCCAGCATCTTCTCCGAACACTGGGGAAATGCACCTCACACAGCATGCTCTACCTTCCACAGGTGCACTTCTTTCCTGTCATTATTAGGAAAATTATTTTGTTTTCTTTACTTTTCTTAAGAGAAAAAAAGGGACCATGGATGAGCACATTTCTATGCCGTTGTATAAACACCATGAAAATTAAGTGTTCTGAGAATTTCTCATTTAGACTTTTGATAATTCATAAACTATTGCTGTATTAGGTAACTTGCCTAATATTGTTTGTTATATAATAATAACTTTTATGGATGGCCGCCTGAAAGTAGGCTTAAGACATTTTTAAATCATCAGTGTATATTAGATGATTTTCCTCAATCATAGGAGAGACTTTTTTTTCAATTCTAAAACGATTATATGTGAACTATTTTCAAAAGCAGTTTGATGAGAAAGAAAACATAGTTCAGATCATTCCACTTGATATGAAAGACCAATTCAATCATCCTTAACTGGAAGGACAAGGCTTTTTCTCAGGCCTGGTAGCAATCCTTATTAATTACCAAGTTACAACTCTTCAGCAGGCTCAGAGGTCTACAGCTAGACCACGGTTATGACTAAATTTAAGTCTCCAATTCCATGGAAGGGTGAGGTTATGGTATCCACTTGATCCAGTTTACATTAGGAACAGAAAAATGAATTAAAATAAAATTCACAGACAGCATTTCTTTATATTTTTAGACAGTCATAGTTAAAAATTAGCCTCAAAGATATTTATGATTGTTTATAAAACAAAATTTAAAGTGTTTGATATATTAAGTTATTGAAAAGTAGCCTAAAGAAACATTTTGTGCTTTGGTGCATATTGGTGAGCTGTTAGTTACTTACTACAACTAAGAGAAGATTTAGGAAGAGTTAAATGGAAGAAAATTAGATTATTCTTTGTCTCCAATTTTTCCATCTTTCTCAGAGTTGTCAGACTTGGGTCGTTTATCTGTAGAATGCATTAGAAATCATCAGGTATATTATACAATATTTATAGATATGGATTTCAAAAATCTGTTTCCTTAGAAGCATTTCATTAGGATAGAGTTTTCATGAACCAGACAGGGTCATTTCTAACTAGTAGGCTTTTAGCTCATAAAGTCAGGCGACAACTGCTTGCTTATAGCTGAGAAAATATGGACTTGAAACCACTCAGTGTTGTTCAGTGATTATAGAAGAAAAAGTAAATATAGTCAATTATTTAATCAATTTATGTAAAATCCAGAGAGAGCCTCTCAGGTTAAGCTGAAGCTTTAACTTCAGGCTCTGCCTGGATATTGGTTTGATAATTATGCTCAGGATTGAGTAGAAATTGCTTTGATTGAATGAGGCACCTAAATACACTTGCTGGTTTATTTTGTTCAAGGTGCTGTAAAGCAGGGGGTATTTCACATACATTATCCAATTTAATCTTTGCTTTCTTCTTAGTAGGTAGGCAATGTCTTCTAGAAGCCTCAAATCTCTGCTTTGAGCTGTTACCTCTAAGCTCACGCATCTACTTTTTTCTAGATACCTCTCACTGAAACCCAAGATTCAGCATGTTCTAAACTGAAAGCATTGTTTAGTGCCTTCTCTGACACCACTTTCCTCTCGGATTTTGAGCTTTGCTTCATGGCCACAGGCATAGACAATCACCATTTTATTGGTTTTTCCTTCGATGCACAGCCCAGCTTCCCTAAGGTTTATTCATTTTATATCCTAAGTTTTGGATACCTGCTCCTGTGAGTACTATAGCTGTATTCTATAGAGCACCATGTCTGCGTGGATGAAGGCTATAGTGGTTTAATTTGTCCCTTTCTGCTTATTTCCCAATCTAAGCTTAATGACATCCTCTACACACCTTCAGGTCTTCATTTTTCTACTATATCTAGAAATTCCTGTTCTGTTTGTAAAATGGTGTTAATATTTGTTTCTATTTCAATACTTGATCAGACATCTTCTCTACTTGAACATTCTTTTTCACAACTAGAATGGAGGAAATATGTTCTCCACTTGTCTTTGTGTACGTTATTCTTTTGTTCTTTGTTGAACTGAGGAATATTTATTACTACGTTATGTGTATAGTATTCATAAATTATATGCATTCTATTAGCTATATATTCTAATATATGGCTACGTTAAAATATACTCTTATGATATATATGTGATATTTCTAATATATACATATAAATGATGAGCCTAATATATATAATATTTTGAATACATTTAAATGGTATGCCTAATTCTAATCACACACATATACAAACATACTTATTGAATAAGAAAATGTAGACAAGAAAACTGGCCAGCAGAGAGATAAATTAAATAAACCATTGCTTGTAAACAGCAATAAATATAGACATTAAAATTTACTCTGTCTTTAGAACCAGGAGAGAAAAATAGTACCTTTCTTCTGTATGGGGGAGAAAATTGAGGCTTGAAAAGGTTATCAGGAGGTTATCAGAAAAGGCAAGATTACAAACTTGGTAGGTAGCTTAACCTATCCCATAGTCTATATTCTTTACTTCACTCTTAAAGTATTGGCAAATGGAACAATAAAACCATGGCGAGGCACCCCCATATGCACTCATACATTCATATGCATTATAGCTAACGACTGAGAAGGTTGTTTGTTTCAAGCAAAGCTAATGAAACAGTTTCACACATATGAAGAAACACATAATATTGTTATCAGCTGAACAACACTGAAATTTAGTCAAATATATTTTCCCTTTTCCTTCCCATAATATCTTAAAAGCCATGCCCAGATGGAAGCCACTAAGTTAGGAAATAGAACATGTTAATTGTGAAAAACCATGATCCCTACTGTCACCAATTCTATTTGATGAGGAAATTTATGAAACACAAGGCTGGGAATGGAAATACTATTGTAAATACAGTCACAAACAAAGGAACTTAAAGAGGTCATGTTCTTCAAGAACCCAATAATTCATACCTGCCTATCATAAGGAAAAAAAATCCAATAAAATTGATAGAAATACAATTTAAGTAAAATACACTTGGAACAACATGAACTGACAGGAGGTCATTGGATCATTGGTCATATTAAAATGGGAAACTTCAATGAATGCGTGACTAGTTAGTAGTATATGCATTTGTTCAGTCTAGAAATGTGATCTGCACAGACAGAGTCAAATCGTCTGAATACAATGGTTTGAGATTTCAAATTGTCCTGAACTTATGTTCTTATGTATGCATTAAAAATAGACAGTTTCCTCTCTTCTATTTGTGTAGAGGAGAATCTGTGTGCTTTCTGCCAGCTATACATAGGTATAATCAACAAATAAAAACAGTCAATACTAATACTTGAAGTATACAGGCAAATCTTCAATATTTGTACACATCGTGAAATAGTAACAATGAATTAGTATAACTATCACTTTATACACATATCTGAACTTTTGTTTATGAAGATTTTTCGCCTTAAAATTTATACACTTATAAAAAGGAAATCTTGCATACTATTTAAAATAATTCTGAAAATATTATTGGTAGCCCACACTTTAGATAGTCCACTCTAAAAATATGTGCTTACTAAATAGTTATTTATATAATTTGATCATCCCCATTTTCTCCCAAATCTCAGCTGTCCAATTCCATATTAATCTAATATATATGATGTTAGAAATTCTATCAGGTTATTAGGTCACTTTAGATTTTTTTTATTTGTTTTTAAAACTGTTTTCTAAATGAAATACCCTTAAGAATTTGAAGTTGCTCTGGAATAAAATACACCTTTTGTAAGGAAAGGTATTAAGGTTTAATAACTGCCTTTTTAAAGGAAGTAGCCCAATGTGACTCAATTAATATACACCATTGGAATAAAAATAAAAATGGAAGGGTCTAAAGCTGTAATTTATTTTCAGCTTGTCATTTGGGAACTAAGGGGAGACTAAATACATTTGAAAGTCATTGATGCTTGCTAAGCCTTAACTTGTGATTACTTCAATGTCTAAAGTTTGACCTCACAGATTTTTGAGAAGAAAAGAGGAGAACAAACTGATTAGAAATGGGTATTCTGCTTCTGAGATAATCACTATTAATCTCTAATGCCATGAATCAAAGGAAAAGCATTAAAGAATATTGTTGAGAATTAATGAGGCTCAAAACAGCTGGACCAACAGCACATGAGCAATCAACCTCTGAAGGAACAGATCACTGATAGTGTTATTTTCATAACCAGCTTTTGTGCAATGTGGCACAATGACTCAGGTCAATTCTCTCAGATTGTAGCTATGGGGAATGGAACAGAGCTGGTCAACTCCTTCATTGCCAAATAACAATTCTATCTGACCTCTAAGATGGCTGAAAACTGGGTCAACTGAACTTTCATTTCCTTCTTGGCAAAGTCCAAGTTTAAAAACGAAAGAGTTGTGTTTGAGGTGTTTGAGGCAGAGGAGGTGAGAATTGGAGTGTGGATTCTTGGGGTAGTTTGAGGATCACTGTCATTTCAAATCTAAGTTTCAGGTTAGGTTTTAAGGAAAAGGTGCCAGGTAATTAGTTTTTTAGTGTTTTGACATAGAAGGTCAAATGTCAAAATGGATACTTTTTGTAGAATATTATGGAAAGCATTTCATGCCTTAGGTGGTGTGCCCTGAATATATCTGTATCCATTTAATATGGGAATCTTGGCAAAAAGACATTTGACATTGAAACTCCCCTTACATAATAGATAAAAAATTGATCTGTTTTCCCTACCACTCCATACTCGCCATCCCCTTCACTTAGTAGTAGATAAATTCAGAAATATGTACCCATGATATTGTGATAGTAAACTGGATTTCAGAACTTGAATTTTCTTACTTATAGTATCTTTCTAAGCCTCAATTAGTGATATTCATATTAAATGGATTATTTTTAAAATAGAAGAATGATTCTTAAACTTTGGTAGATGCTTGTGCTTTGCCTGTTATAGATAAAATATTATGCTAAAGTTGATACTGAAGGTGGAAGACTTTCTGCTTCATAAGTTTTTCATTCTTTTTTTTTTTTACTGAAGAAGAGACAGAACAGTAATGCATGTTACCAAGGAAAATGTCGCAGGGAAGGGATGGGAGGCTCCAGGGAAATCCTGAGGTGACTGGTCACAGAAAGCTCATTTTAAGCAGATAGTTTCCCTCATTCAGTTCAAGAAATGAATATCCCCTTTTTTTCTTAGCATTTATAATCTAACTGGGATCTTAATATAATTAATAATCTTAATCAAATTAGTGAAAGTGAATCATTTGGGAGGTCAGGATGGAATTATGTCTTCACATGCTAGTTCTTACAGAATCTTTATGGAATATAAATGGCCTGAGAAGATGGTGCTTAGGACTCAGAAACATGAAGCTCCCCTAAAAGGATAGAAAATAAGGGAAAGAAAAGGAAACAAAAGGAAAGGAAAGGAAAACTAAACATCTGAAAATAGAGAACAATAAGAATTTGGTTTTGGCAAAATGACTTTCTTCAGTAAGTGAGCCCTGGATATGCCTGACATTTCTAAACCTCCATGTGTGACAGTAGATTTAAAACCCTCTAATCTCTTTGTGCAATTCAAATGAACATAGTACTTTATTGCATATTATAATCTCTATCTTGTTAAAATGTTATTTCTTCAGTGTTGCACAAAGGATATTACTTTATGGCTTTCTATGGCATTGCTCCAAAGTTCATTGAAAACTCTCTCTCTCTCTCTCTCTCTCTCTCTCTCTCTCTC
>LOEQ01009993.1:0-27305 GCA_001685075.1 Bramus lutescens | reverse complement strand
CTCTCTCTCTCTCTCTCTCTCTCTCTCTCACACACACACACACACACACACGCAGGCACACACTCACACATAAACACACACACACACACTCACACATGCAGGCACATACACACATTACTAAGAGGTAATGCAGAAGTATAGTGAGAAATAATTCTTAAGAAAGAGATTAAGTCTATATACTATTGGATCTGGAAAAATGGACTTTGACATTTGACTTTTGTAATGTGGGAAATGAAAACCCAGGAAGTGTTTCTAAGTGAGGCTTCATCCTTGTCTTTCACTGTCTTGTCTCCTCTCCCTAGCGAGCTTCCTTCTCCCATGTCCTATAATTTTTTCTTGTCTCTATAGTAAATATCAGCCCTCGACTGTACCTCTGTGATCTGTGCTCTGGACTCCTGTGTTGCTTTCGCACTTACCACATTTCACTTAATGTTTTATTTAACGTCGGACTACTGGTTCTGAATGTTTAAGACATTCTGTGGAGAAACAATATTGGCTTGAAGAATGAGGGAACATTAAAAGCTCCAGGATGCAAAGATGAAGTAGCAGATTTCATCTGGGGAGAGGAGACTTAGCAACAATGAGATTGTTTAGGGGCCTCTTACAATTGTTCACCAGTGGGGTGGGGCAAACAGCTCTGTTCTAGGAAGCTCTAAATGGCCTTGTAAAGGGCAAGCGAAAACAATGAAGACGTCACGCTTGGATAATATAAAATGTAATTATTTGGAACCAGAGGACTGTAATGATGGCCTGTAAACCAAATTCTAGAATTTAGGATAGCGCATGGATAGAAGCTGGCAAATTTAGATTTTTCATGTGTTAAGATATGTTACCAATGGAAGGACAATATGTATAGAATGACCAACTCTCAAACTGAAACCATCTAAGCCTGGTAAAAGATTGTGGATGAAGATCAGCAGAAAGCCATTGTATGGAACTGATATTAGAATCCACAGTGAATATAGAATNTAGCAAGTGATATATAAATGGTTGATAGACAGGTAGGTAGCAAAACACTGTCAAATCTCGTGCTTAAAACATCCAGGAGAAATGGATGGGGGAGTTTGAGGCAATCAGCTAGAGTTACTAATTGAACATTTTCTCCTTGGATGAGCTTCTTATGACTAAACTTCCAGTTTCTTTTTCCAAGGAAATTTTATATCATGGTACCAAAAGAAAGAACCTTTGATGAAATGGTCTACTGTCTCCTGGCTTTCACTCTTGGGCTAGCTTTCTGTTCCCCTCTTCTCCATGTCACAGAGTTGGTGGGTGTGCAGTCCATAGGAGACAGTGAGCCTGGGAGCACATTCTGAGACACTCATACTTGGGTCTGGAAAATGGAGAGGGTGGATCCTGCTTCCAGCACCAGCTTCACAATAAATGCAAACAATACATTTTATCAATAGAATGTCCTTTGCAAACTGCAAGCCGGAATTTGAAGGAGGAAAAGTAGCTTCTTGTTCAGGAGTGTAGACCAACATTGGTTTGACAATTAAGGTGGTGAAGATGCATGATGTCAGGGAGCCGGGAAGAATGATAGTGAAGACCCAAGCTTTGGTAACAAATGGACATTTGAAGGGAGGGTTATAGCACTATTTATAAAAATCCAGAGACAGAATTTGGGATCCAACATGAAGGTCAGAAGAGCAAAAGAGTCAGCCACTGGCTCTTATCACTATCTCAGTTCGAAATGGCGATCCTGCCTCCAGAAACACCTAGAATGAGACAGTCTGAGAGCTGTTTCTTCCTGTCTTATATTTCTCTGTAGTGTTGGAATTAAAGGCATGCACCACTACTGCCTGGTTTCTATGGAAAA
The DNA here is from genome assembly GCA_001685075.1 of Bramus lutescens. NCBI lineage: Eukaryota > Metazoa > Chordata > Mammalia > Rodentia > Cricetidae > Bramus > Bramus lutescens. Next base: position 25,489 of record LOEQ01009993.1, on the reverse strand, counting down.
CTAGTGTGGGTACTGGGATTAAACGTGTGTGCCACCACTGCCTGATCTGGAAGGCTGACCAGGGTGGCTGTTTTACTCTCTGATCTTCTGGCAAGCTTCATTTATTAACATACATATGAAATATCACTACAGAGAGTAGCCGTGAAAAGGAGAGGCTAAATATGGTTGTCATCCATAGCTCAAGACACTGAGTGGGAATATGGCTTTGCTGATGCTCCCATAAACTGTTGTCTACGCTGCCTCATTCCCTCCCAGATACCAGACTGTCCACTCTATCTTCCCCATGGTCTACAATCCAATTTGTCGGCAGTGCCTCAAGATCGACTTCTCTAAAACTGTTATTTCTCTATTTCCCAGATCTCATGGTTCTTGGGGATGGCATTTTTCAAACACTTTCCACAAATGGCAGCTTTTAAAGATATAGTGATTTCCAAGAAATCCACTCTATGGCTATGTTACCATAGGGAATATACCATAGGGAATGAATACATGTAAATAGCCTAAGAAGCAGCTTTGATGAAAGAAATCATATTGATGTAACTTAAACTACATGACAATATTTGTTTATAGACCCACTCTAGTTTATTATTATTATTTTTTGTCATAAAGCTCTTAATAGCTTCATGTGAGGATTTTTTTTTTTCAGGTCTTGGAAGCAGACAATCAATCGGATAAATGGATGTATCATTTGTTTTAATAGTCATGGAAGCACAATTAACCTTTATTTTCCACATTAAACATTTACCAGAGATTTAACGTAAGAATTCTAAAGAAACTTCAGTGGGAAGCTTACTTTATTATGGATAGCACGAAGTGATAAAATTTTAGGTGGTAGAGTCTTTCAGACTCTTCAAATTGCACCATTCAAGTGGATAATGGCTACCTAATATCAGTGCCAATTTTAGATTTGCAGCTAAATTCTACATCATTTTACAGAGCAGTTACTGTGTTTCGACCCCAGAACTTCAATCAGTTTTCCATCCAGTCTGAAGAGTGGAAAGGAGGAATCCATCACCAAGATGACATCTTATGTGCTGCCTTTTTACCTCCACAAATTCTTGCTACAGGTAAATTGAGCCTTCACCGGACAATGGATTAGAGAGAGTTTGTTGGCTTTGAGTAAATTAAGAAAAAGAAAGATTTTTCTCAACTGAAAAGGGATTCGATTTCCCAACGAAGCAGTCATACAGTTCCTTTAAGTCCTTATTTTTATGGTAGTGAGGACCACCAGCTTCCATGGCTGTGTCTGTGGTTTCACACACTGGCTCTGCTGCTTGGCTACTGGATGATATTGTGACTTATTTAAACATCAATTCATAGTTCTCTTGGCTAAGAATAGTTTTGTGTGCATTCTTATGTTAAAGTACACAGAGCCAGTATAATATTTTAACATAGTGCTTGACGTAGAACACATTTATTGCTGAACACTAACTTTGATTGTACTGTTCACTTTTCAAGAGCAGTAATAGAGCTTTTGGGTAAGAATCATACTTTGGTAGCACTCAAATACTTCTAATTTAGAGTATCTTGACTCTCTTCATTATCTGTCTTAGATGACATGCTATCTCTTCTTCATAGGTATCTCATGGAAAAAATTAACTCTTTGGCATAATCTAGCTCTTAATCTATTCTAATACCCTCAGCTATACAGGGAAAACGTTCTTCCAAGCACTTTGTTCATAATGCATTTTGAGTCATAGTGAATAATAGTAGATCTGCCATGGGGAGCTGAAATCCATCCCCTTACCTAATAGTTTCTGAACTAAGTAGATTGCTCTGTCCAGAACAGTATAAAACTCGATAGGATTTTTTCCTCACCCCGAGTCTTCAGAAGTTTATATATATATATGCTTCACCATAACTCAGCTGTCCTTTGTGCTCCTTGACATTGTGCCTCTGCTTGGTAGTGGACTGTCCTCAATGATCACTGAGCGTGCCATTTGAACGCTGCTGGGGGAATTCTCCACAGCACAGGCTTGGTCATAATTTTTTCTGTTTGAGCTTTTCTCTCATTCTTTTGAAAACAAAACAAAAGAGGAACAGATGACTTTCTGTTGGGAGAATTTTAGAACCAGAGAAAGCATTTCACAAAGAACTTAGCTGAAAGAAAAGCAAAGAACTCTCTTTGTGCACACACAAATAGTGTAGGAACAGAACTGTAAGAGTGATTCACACTTTCTTAATACCCTGCCTAGTTGCTTAACACCACTCCAAATACTTTTCATTTTTAAATAAGCCCATAATATGAGTACAATTGTTTATCCAGCTTTACAGGGAGGATATTTTGGAATCAGGATGAGTCAATATTATGTGTATTATTATCGGCAGGACCTGGTCTCAGATTCAACACTTTAACCTCAGAGCCTTTGTTCAGAATGACTTATTAAAATAAAATAAGATAGCTATATGGCTCATATCCACCAACTAAATGATTTACTTTATAAGTATTGAAATTCCACAGTTAATAAAGTATTAGTTATCATTATTATTCATATCTCCAAAAATAAAATACCTACTATTTACAAAATTTTATATAGTACACATTGATGATGGATTCCTTTTACTTCTGCTTGCGTGTTTCTATGAAATCATCTGGTACTTTATGCTCTTTGCCCTGGCTCCTACAGGAAGCTATGACGGAGAAATTGTTCTGTGGAATAGCAGCACAGAAAATGCTCACCATGTCCTTCACCCTGATTACCAAAGGCAGCTAACATCTAAATTAGGTGAGTACAAATTTGAAACTGAAATCTTATGTTGAGTTGTGGTATAGTTGGCCTGCCTGTTAATGCGTGTGTCTGATACTGTGTACACCTGATTTATAGGTGCCTGACTGCAAACTCCAAGCATTAGAGATAGTGAAATCTTATCACCCTGACTAAGAAGATCCTTGAGATTAACTTGACTTTGCATATTATGCACAGCATTCCAGTTTTCTCTTTATGCTATGTCAGCATTTATGTATTATTGATAGCAGGGGGAGAACTCTCATTTTTATGTAGTTTGGTTTTAACCAGTGAAACTTGCAGAATTGCCTTTGAGTGACTATGGGTATCCCTTGGTAGGAAAATGGTAACTATGCTCAATTGATTGGCTATTCAGCCTCAGTCTGAAGCTTATATTAAATATTATGCCACCTGGATATCATAAATTATTCCTTACTTTAGAAACATGAGAGGAGCATTAGACAGGAGTATATTGTATTTTACAGTAGTTAGCAGAGCCCATGAATATTTTATGCTTAAGTAAAGTGTCTCCACGATTGTCTTTCATGTTTTAGTTTCTTCAGAAACTAAAGGTTTTTCTTTAGATGAATTTCTTTAGATAATGGTTATTTCATTTCCTATTATGAAGCCAGTTCCTATTGTCTCACTTGGCTAAGCTCATAGAGAATAAATTTTGAACTATTAGCCACTAGAGGCAATATTTGTGTGTGTGTGTGTGTGTGTGTGTGTGTGTATGAAAAGCTGAAGAGTGAATTATTGGGAGTAAGATAACCAATTTAAGAATATAAGATTTTAGGGATTATTTGTCTGCAGACACAAAACTTTGACTTGCTTCATGTACATATACTAACTATAAAGATTAATCTCAAAATTCCAAGGAGATAGTATAATTCTACCTGTATCTCTCCCTTTGCCTTCAAGAGAGTACCATCTATATTTAAAGCATCCTAACTGTGACTATGATTAAATACATATAGAAGTAAGACAGAAAAAGTAGGAATACTTGTATTGGTCATTTTCCTATTTCTGCAATAAAGTACCATGTCATAGACAATTTGTAGAAGAAACAGTTTATTTACGTTTATGGTTCTAAAGGAGTAAAGCAATAATAGCAAAGTGAAGGCATGCTGATGGGAACATGAACCTCTTAAACTACACACATGAAACAGAGAGTGATCTGGAGATAAGTAAACGAAGCTACTGTGGCTAGTGAACCCCAGGGATCCACCTGTCTTCATCTCCCCACTAGCCTTGGAATACAAGTGTGCACTACATTGCTCTTTGTCTTTAAGCGGGTTTTGCAGATGGAACTCAGGTGTTCCTACCTGTGTGGTAAGCACTTTATCTACTGACTTAACAATGTACCCAAGTATTACCATATTTTTCACTTTGGATATTTGAAGGTATATGTCTAGAGATTTTACAAAACTGCAAGCTATCAAGATTCTGATGTAATCATTTTCAGTTTTCATAATGTGACCTGAAGATGATATAATTATACAATTAAACTACCATTAGAAATGTCCTTTCCAGAGTAACCCACTAACAAATAGAACCATTAAAGAAGATATTTAAGTATGCATATATTTGTTCATTTGATTTCATGTTCATTAAATACTTGCAAGATTAGCATTAGCTAGAATTTCATGCCATTAGAGACATATTTATAGTAAACATATTGAGATTTCTGCAAAGTTAACAATGATTAAGATGTAAAGTTCTAATTAATACATTACAAGGGGACACAGGAAGTGTGCCTGTCATATGCAAAGCAAAAACGAAATCAAAAAACTTTTCTGCTGAGGTTGTAGAAGAGAATAGCAAGACGCTTGATGGGAACTGGCTTGCTATACATTGTGAGACTTGGTGGCCTCATCTTCCCCAAGGCCTGGATGGGAGAGGGTCTGTTATTTAAGCTTTATGGTTTGAAGAGAAGACAGTTCTCTTCACCAATATCCCTGTCCTTTCCTTCATCACAGACCCAGAAGCCCAAAAACTTAATGCCAAGAGAAGTTGTTCAGCACACTGTTTGGCAGAGCAGGCCACTCAGGCTGCCCGAAAAGTTGAGATTGACACAGAAGGTAATAATGCTGTTACGAAGCTTTGCTTCCTTGAAGGAAGAAGAGATAATATGGCAACAGGTAACACATACGTTTGCATCTGCCTTTTGCTGTTTGAGAAAGGGAGCAATAAAGGGTTTTATTATCTAGGTCTTATAAAATTTGACTTTGTGTAGCCATGCAGCCTACCCTGGTTCATGAAAGGATGGGGCTATTTGGACAGGAAGCTTATTCTGGGAAGGGTGGTGAATTCATCTGCCTAATAATTTACCTGTTGTCTATTTTGAGATGAGGTCGAGAAAAATTTCAGCAATTCTTTCATACTGCAGACAACTGACATTGGTGTTTTACTTGTGATACGCAGGTGTTTTAAGAGGGCAGAGGGCATAGATAGATCGCATGAGTCAATGTGTGGGTCGACACGTATCAAAGGCATAGCATCTGTTACTGCACTGACAAGGTTTGAGATTGGATTCAATGGGGAGGTTTGAATTGACTTCATATCCCACTTCAAGTACTGCCTGGTTTACATATTGAACATTGAGTGTCTTTGCTATTTGAATTTTACTTCCTACAATAGATCAGAGTCTCATTTGAATTTTTCAGTGTCTTTGCTATTTGAATTTTACTTCCAACAATAGGTCAGAGTCTCATTTGAATTTTTTATGAAGAGAGATACTAGCATTGGTGCTACCCTGTGACTTTTTGTGGTGAGCTACTAGTTTATAGACAAGATAACAATATGCCTACTTTTGTTTCATGATTTGGAAACAGCTTACGTCTTGCTCCACAAAATCTAATGCAGAAAAAATTCATTGAACATTCAAATAAATTATATTTTGATGTTGAAGACCATCCTTGACTAAAGTTATACATTCCAGAATAGGAGCATGAGGATTAGAACTATTAACCAAAAGGAAGAGCGATATGAGAGAAATAAGAGACAGAAATACAGAGGAGCATCTGGAGGGAAATTCAGCGAATACTGAATTTACACGTTTAATGTAATTTCTATGTGCTTATACACTTCACTCTAAAAGGGGAGGGGAGAGGCAACAGACTTCATTAACTTAATATACAGAATAGACCTGAATTCTCTGACCTTTGGTCCAGGTGAAGCAGATCATCCTCTATACCCAAAATACTAACTAACCAAACCCTCTGCCAGAATCCCTGTTTGTAGCCACATCTGTTGTGCAAAACTTTGAAAGAGCAAAAATAAACTCAAACCCACTGACTTCCAGTCACATCTGTGGGCCCTCATGGTTTGAGAAATATTTTCGTGTGTGTATGAAACTTTTGGAATCTGGACATGAGCATTACATGTTTAGCTACAGAAATGAACATACCTGAGCCATATTTTGTATAATCACTTTTCTACCTTGAATTTGCTAATGAAAAACCTGCATGGCATCTATATAAAAACCATCATCGATAACCTTTTGTTTCAAAAACCTTATGGAATATTTAAGATGAATTTGAAATTTATTACAAAACTATTTCTTAAAACATTCCTGTACTCACATTATGAAACAGTACCCTAAAATTATTTTCAATTCCTCATAGCTAATTCTTCCTAGGTTTCTGGTGTTTCTACTGAAAAAGACAAGCCATCACTTCCACCCTAACTCTGCTGTTAATTGCCAGAACAATTATGTAACAAATGGAAAATGATCTACAGATTTATCTAATAATAAATTTGCCACAGAGGAATACTTTCAGAAAACATTTTTTATGTAAATGGAAAGTATAAGAGGTTAATTCCAGATCTATTAACAGCAGTAAATGGGTTCCGCAAGGGCTCATAATAAAATTCCTGATGAAAAATTTAAAAATGAGCTCATAAAAAGAATCCATGAATTGCTGCTCAGTAGAGAATCAATATCTGTGCTGACATGAGTGCATACATGCATCTAGACCTCATATGAGGGTTGCTTCCTCTTGTGTACATGTCCAGTGGCTTACCAGGGATAATAAGTTTTATATTTTCATATATCTATATATGAAACTATATATCTATTTTATATTTTTATATTTTATATTTTCAGGATAGTACTATAATGTTTAAATTAATATTTTATAAATTCATCAAATAAGTCCATTATTTTTATCTGAGTTTAATGCAAATGATATCAGTGTAAAATGAATGAGTCAAAGAAAACCAAACAGAGGAATATTACATATAGCCTGTGTCATTAATGCCCCACACAAATTCTTCTTAATGTTACAGCAAGGGTAACATAGAATAATTGCCATCATATAATGCAGAGAATCAGAAGTGGTGCTCAGTCTGGTTTGCAGTGCTACTGACCTCTCTACTCTCATACTCTTCCAATAGGATGAGCCAATAGGAGAAGCCACTTTGGGATTTCTGGGTTTATTTTTCTAATTTGTTTCCCCTATGCAACAGGAGGTGCTAACCTGGTGTCGTGTGGAGCATCTGGTTACGTCAGGTTCTGGGATATATTTAAGAAAGAACTCTTGGCTGAATTTTTGGCTCATGCTGGAGTTGGATCCATTATTATGTCTACTGATAAACAAAATCAGTACCTTGCCACTGGAGATCCTGACGGATGGTTGAAAATCTGGAACATAGAGGTAAATGGAAAATGTTCTCAGAGCCCCATTATTATTTTAAGCATAATATTTGATTAAAAAATAAGTGTTTGGCTGAGTGATAGCTTTTCTATTTCCTAGATAAAGGGAGAAATGTTCTGTCGAAAGTATTTTAAAGAACCCATTTGCCTGGCAGTGGTGGCGCGTGTCTTTAATCTCAGAACTTGGGAGGCAGAGGCAGGCAGATCTCTGTGAGCTCGAGGCCAGCCCAGTTTACAGAGTGAGTTCCAGGATAGCCAGGACTACATGGAAAAGCCCTATCTCAAAAAACATACAAAATTGAAACTATTTGCATAATTTTAGCATAGATTTGTTTTCAAGTAATTCTCTCTCTCTCTCTCTCTCTCTCTCTCTCTCTCTCTCACACACACACACACACAAAACAGATTTTTATCGGTTCTGAAGCTTAGTAATATCCCGCCATGTCAGTTGTCCATCGTAGGAGTGTGGTCTTGTCAGTACTCACTGTAGCACTGATCAGACATAAACAGTAGGATACATCTTACGTGAAAATATTCTAAATTCCATCTAGTGTGCTGGTCCTTCATCTACTGTTATCAACATCCTGTGTTCGTTGATGTAGCAATTGTTTACCTGCTCCTAAGGGAGAAAAGGGGAGGGGAACAGAGAAAAATGTATAGCCTAATAAAATCAATTAAAAATCATAAGATGATGTACTATTTGGTGTCTCCATGTCGTCAAGCTCTCTTCTATCAGATACTAATCACCCCCTTTTTCTCCTATTCTTTCTTTTCCCAAGTTGGTCATTTCAGTGGCCAGACTTTTTTCAACATTACTGTGGCTGTTTCTAATCTTTATCATCATGAGCTTTCTCTTGAAGGAAAATCATAAGTTATTATTTATAAATTCAGCCCCCCATTTTCATATCAGGTTTCTTAAAGATTGATATTAATTTACGAATCATCTATTTATTATTTAATTATGAGGATTTTTAAAATTTGGGGTATTTCTTTCCATTCAGGACTATTGTACCAGTTCCACTGGGAACAAAATCAGCCAGCCTCCAGCCTTGCTCAGATCATTTCAACCCCATGAGGACCGGATAAGTTCTTTGCAGATGTGTGAGTCACGTGGTCACTTGGTTGTCATTTCCTCCTCTGCAGACTGCAGTGTCTGTGTGACTGGGCTTTGTGATGCTCCTGCCTTGGTCTTTGGTCAGGTACGCACATTCCTTCTCTGTTATTCTAGAATTCACGTGGCACTTAGTGTGTATCTATGCTTACTTCCATGAGAGTCTCCTCTACTGTCTATAGTTTACTGGTTATGATGATGTGCAATGCTTGCAGGGCTTACTCTATAATCACTTTCCCTGATTACCAAATGCAACCAGCTCCATTAAGGGGAGGGCACATGCTTTTATACCTAGTCTGTTCTGTTACATTCCATGAGGAAGGAGAGAGAAAACACTTATGAATTCCAAAGATTTTTATAATTCACCACATAACAGGGTCCCTGATGAATCAGGACTGCAGGACAGGGACCCGGGAGTCTTGTTGTTTTTTTTTTTTTTCTGACTGTCCCAAGCAGGAGCAAAAGTGGGGTTTATAAGAACAAAAATTACAAACATTTGTTGCCAAGTTACAGTTATAAATTTCAGCAATCAGAAGTCAAGATTAGAGATTTTTCCTTGTGTTTTCTATCATTGTCAACCAACATACAGTGCAAGCCTTACAGTCCAACCAATCAGATTCATTTTTTTATGCTGTTAGGAACAACCATAATGTCTCTAAAGAACTAAAGATGAATAATGACTGTTTCTATGATTTAGGGATGAGGTTGCTCAATGGTTGGAAAGTTCTAAGCTCCCCTAGTTCTTGGGAACAAGAAATGTATTTCATCCTGCAGATGAAGTCGAAGTGGCTGTACTTGGACCACGGTGCTTTTGCCTGCTTCTTCCTTCAATATGACATGGACAGATGGTAGCTCTTAATGGCCCCACATAGTTATATTGTAGAATTTATTTCAGAAAAATCCTGAGCTTTGTTCCTAGTGCTCTAACAGATCACCAGCTGAAGCCTTCCTTCCCCTATGTTCACATCTCTTGTGGATTCCACAGACCACCCCTTTCTTACCAACATCCTCACTAGTCTCTGTCTTTTAGATCCGAACTTCAGCAGTCACCTCCTGCTCAACCCCAGCCAGAAAACTAGGTAGGTTTCTGTCTGTGTTCCCTTAGTCTCAATAACTAAGGGTTGTCCCTAGCATTGCAACAGATCACAAGGTGCAGCTTCTCTTCCCTCTCTGTCCATAATCCCATAGACCAATCATCCCTCCTAGCCTTCAACCTCATGGTTAAGGATCTCAAGCCAATGACATGAGGAAGGCATTATGAAATCTCCCTCTGAAACTAATGAAAGATGTTGCGGCCAGGCTTATGTCAGGAATGTCCCTCCATAGAGACTCAGAGAAGCCATTGTGTGAAGCTGTGAAGATGAAGCCTGGATTACCTTGGAGACCTTTAGATGTTGGAGATGATAAAGTCATGGGATACCTGATAAGGAAAGCTGCTAACAGGGAGTGGAACAAACCCAAGAGGAATAGGTTTATTGAAATCAACAACACTGTATGGATTTGGAGATATGACTAGACTGTGGCATCAGAGTTGGAGATGCAGGGTTTGGAGTTTGTCCTGTAGTGAGGGACTGCTTGTTCATTACTTGGCCACCCAGACTCCCAAAATAATCACACAGAAACTATATTAATTAAATCACTGTTTTGCCTATTATCTATAGCCTTTTATTGGCTATCTCTTACATATTAATTTAGCACATTTCTATTAATCTGTGCATCACCACATGGGTGTGGTTGTGGCTTACCAGCAAGGTTCCATTCAGCATTTGTTTCTGGAAGGGCTTCATGGTGTCTCCCGACTCTGCCTTCTTTCTTCCAGCATTCAGTTTAGTTTTCCCTGCCTACCTCTATTCTGCTCTGTACATGTCCAAGACAGTTTCTTTATTAACCAATAGTGTTCACAGCATACAGAGGGGAATCCCACATCACCTAGCTTTTCTATCTAAATAAAAAGAAAGATTTTAACCTTAACATAGCAAGATTACAGACAACAAAATAGGTATCAAGGAAGAATTACAGTTATAATATTTATATCTACTTTATCTTTTATCATAACTAAGGAAAACTATAATTATCTATTCTTCAGCTCCACCAAAGACTCCAGAAGGATACAATATTACCTAAGTAAACAAAAAGTACATTGTAAGCAACTTCTAAAACTCTAGAATTGACAGAGATGTCTCACTATCAGGACAGTCACCTAAAGTTCTTCTGTATCATTGGAGCATCCATTTTTAGGCTACAGGCCCATAGTATCCAGCAGACATTTCTGTGAAGAAGGAACTTTCAAAGATAGTTTTGCCTATATTGGCAGTTGGTCAGTAACTTTCTTCCATATCCTGCAGGATGTCTGGCAGACTATTTCATGAAGCAGGAAACCTGAAGACTTTCTTCACCTTCTTTAGCCAACTTCAGCAGTCATTTTTCTGTGTGTCCTGAATGTCCAGTCCATACAGCATAACATCAAGCAGTCCAGGCAAGAGCAGTTTCTTGCCCAAATCACTTTTTTGGTTCACTATAGTTTCATTTGATAAGTTTGTTTCTTTCTTATCTTGTAGCTCATGTTCTGCCTTAAAAAGCTATAAATATTTCATCTCTGTTACAAGAGTAAGATCATAGCTGGTCTTGGCCATTTGTGTTTATGAATATCAATGACCGTTTGTTTATTAATCTTGTACAGGGCGAAGGCACATAAATGTTAGATGAAAATAAATTTTATGGAAATAAAACATATTTTTATTTTTAGGCAAGCCATTGGGATATTGAAAACTATTTTTCTCTTCCTAAAAGAGGTACTAGTTTCATAGAAAGTGGAAGTCAAGAGGAAAGTGTGAAAATAATTCCTGCCTTTTCTAAAGTGGAGTCATGCTTAGCCCCAACAGAAGTCTTTCTACTAACTGAAGAAAGCAGAGACAATTCAAAGTACCTGTAAGTACTTTGAATCCTTGTCAAGATGTGAAGTCCAGATGTGAAATGGGTGCAGTTGGACTTAATTTCCCATGGGCCTGTGAATCTATCCAGTGGCAACCTCAAACTTTCTTAAGGTTTGGAGATTTTTGAGTGTGCATGCTGGGATATGTTCTTAGGGCTTCTTATGTATTTTTATTTCTTGCCTCCAATTATTTCTTACCCTATCTTTATATTTATATTCTTTTTCTCTGTGTCTGTGTGTATTTCTTTGTCTGTCTGTCTGTCTCTTTCTCTTTCTCCACCCACTGTCTTTTAATCTCGGTCAGAGGATCCCTGACAATGTCTTGCCAGGTAACCCAGGTTGTTCTTGAACAATCTTCTTCCCCAGTCTCCTCAGTACTAGTACTGTAGATATTGTTTTCTTTTTTAAATTAAATTTGTTTATTTATTTCACTCCCAAGCACAGTTTCCCCTCCTTTTGCCCCCTCCCCCATCTCCTCTCTCTCCCATCTAGTACTCTGTTTCTGTTCAGAAAGGGGCAGGCCTCCCATGACTATTAACGAAGCATGACAAATCAAGTTGCTCTAGGTCTAAGCACTTCCCCTTTTATTAAGGATGGGCAAGGCAACCCTGTATAAGGAATAGGTTTCCCAAATCCATCCAAAACATTAGGAACAGGTCCTGCTCCCACTGTTAGGAATTTCCCAAGTAGACCAAGCTATAAAACTGTAGGTGGTTTTTTTGTTGTTGTTGTTGCTGTTGTTGTTTTTGCTGTCCAGCCAGCCAGCCAGCTCCTAAATAACAACACAGAGACCTCTTATTAATTATTGAATCTCGGCTGATAGCTTTGACTTGGTTCTAACTAGCTCATATAACTTATAATTAACCCACTTCTATTATTCTATATATTGGCATGTGACTCGTTGCTTTATCTGCCCTCCAGCATGTCTTAATCCCTCTGTGTCACCTGGAAACTTCACCTTTCTTCTTCCCAGTGTGCTTTGTGTCTGGCTCTCCTCTCTATACCTCCTAGCTAATGGCTATTTAGCTTTTTACTAAACCAATAGGCACTTTGGGAAAGACACATCTTCACAAGGTACAAAAAGATTATTCGGGATTTCCCCTTTTTGTCTAAACAAAAAGAAAAGGGTTCAACTCTAACACAATAAAACTATATGTAATAAGAACAATTATCATGTAGAAATTACATTTATAATGTGCAGTTCATTTTTATTTTGGAGTTTTGGAGAAAATACTACATTATTTATCCTTTCTTTTTGAGTCCAAAGTTCTGTTCCTAATTTAATTTCTATCTTAACTAAGAAAAACTGTAATGATAACTATCTAGCCTTCAACTCCATCAAAGACTCAAGAAGGACATAATACTACTTGAGTAAACTATAAGTGCAGTATGTGTTATTTCTAAAATGACAGAGACATCTGGCTTCTTAGACAGTCATCTGCAGGTTTCCTCCAACATTACGGCATCCATCTTTGATATAGGCCTATTAATATCTGACAGACTTTTCTGAGAAGTAGGAAATATTGAAACACTGTTTTATCCCATCTAGACAAAGTTGGCAGTCACTTTCTTTTGTGTCCTGCTTGTCACAATATGAAGTACTCGTCCTCTGTTTTAGTAACGGTTACTATTGCTATGGCAAATGCCAAGACCAAAAGTAAGTGAAGGAGGAGATGGTTTAGTAGGCTCACACTATCACACTATACAGTCCATTGTTGGGGGAAGTCAGGGGCAGGAACTCAAACAGGGCAGGAGCCTGAAGGAGGAGCTTATGCAGAGGCCATGGAGGAGTGCTGCTTACTGGAATATATTCCTACATAACGGAATGATGTGCAAAATGAGACACTTTATAACCTCAAGATATATTTTTATTACAATAGCAACATGTTTTCTTTTACTAAGCCCACCACCCCAAAGTGGTTGGCCAAGGTTTCCAAAAAAATTGGAGAAAGCACTTTTGAATGTACATTAAATCAACCCCATGTTGCTCAATTATTGTGTAAAGTTTCATGAGTTATCTGCTGTTTTATGAGTTTATGAATATGTGCATATGCAAATGTGCCACACTGTATGTCTGGAAGTCAGAAGACAACTTTCTGGAGTTGGTTCTCTCCTTCGACCATGCAGTTTCCGGGGATTGAACTCAGATCTTTGGGCTGGTGCCAAGTTCCTTCATACACTGAGCAATCTCATTGGTCCCCCTTGATATCTTTTTGCTGCTGATGTTTTTTAGTTGGTTTTTGTGATTTTGGCAAGAGGTGTTGGTTTTGAAATATCATCGCATCGTGTACTCCTGGGCTGGCCTTGATCTTAGTAAGTATATAGATCAGGGTGCCCTCAAACTAACAGAGATCATCTTGCCTCTTTCTCCTCAGCCACCCTAAGATATCTTACTCATCGTTTTTAATTTGATTTTCTTTGTGAATGTGAACATTTTGGTATGTATATTGACATTTACAATTCAATAGGGAAGTTGAAAGAATTATTAGAGGCATATTAGACTGCTCTCAGTAACATCTTTAGGACATTCAGCCCCTCTTTCAAGAATCCCGATGAGATACATTCATACAGCATTTTACATGCTCTTCTACTTAGTTACTATTAGAGATAAGACAAATCTATCCATTCATATAGCACCCATTCTTCCGTGTTTATTATTGCTCTACAGAAATAGGAAGCAATTCCATTCCCTCTTTGACTGTGTGTTACATTTTCCTTTTTGGCCATTATTTTAAAAATTACTTTAGAGAGGGATTAATTATAAGGAACCAGAAAAAGTAAAATGAGAAACAAAGTACAAATTTACATTAACCACAGCAGTTTTAATAAGGTAGAAGTCACACTTCACTATCAGTGTTCTTATAATGGGCCAATCAGTTTATAACCTAATGTAGACCTCTGTGTGATTTTCTTTTGGGACTTGGCGAATGCAGGAACCAGGCAGGACAGAAACCCCCAAAAGCAGGCCCTCATGTTACATTCTTATACCTTGTAATTATAGTGTGCTATATATGCACTATCCTTATTAGTAAGAGTTGATATTTAAAATTTCATTGCTATTGATTACCTAATTATTTTGACAATAGATGCCATGTTAGAAAGTAAATTATAAAATGGATAGACTTAAAGAAAAACAGAAAAAATCATTACATTCTATTTTAATTTGGAAATTATCTGGCATAGAAATCTTAAATGACTGACAGCCAGCTTTTGCCAACAATCTGTGGTGATAATTATCACATATAATATATGAAATGCTAAGACCTATTAAATTTTGAAATTCAAGTCTTTAAAACCTTCATAGAATAAGCTATCATTTGGGCCATGTGTTATATTTCTTGATGTTTTGTCTGAACTTTCTGTTGCCAAGAGTACTAGAACTTGCTAGGAAGTGGTGTTGGAACTCCCTTAGTAGTGTAAAATCAAGTCATGTTGTTGAATAAAATAATAGTAACCCACATTCACGGAGCTCAAAGCATATTTCAGAAAGTCTTTTTTTAAGGTCTTTTTTTTCTCACTTAAGACATTTACTCTCACAATACTTTGAGGACAGGGATGCTATTTTCATTCCCAGTTCACATCTGGGAAAGTCAGGAGGAGAGAATCAAATATCCACCCAAAGGCTTCAGACATTCTAATTGCTGAGTTAAAACTTTCATGCTATGCCCTGATGCTTGCCCAGCGTGGACCAGATTGAAGTAATGAAGCATTTTTCTCCAGTCACCCAGTATCATGTGAGGTACCTGCTATATCAGAGCCACCACCCTCTATTTTCTTGTTACACCATGTAGGACTCTGGAGTTCCTGCCACAATCGTCATATTTCCTGTGTACATCCAGAGCAGAGAGAAATGATGTCCTGTTCGGCTTCATTATTTCTGTCTGTGCCCCTCCTCTTAGGAATACTTACCCCTTTCCAGTTCTCAGAATATTTTCATTATTCTTCTGAATACCAGATATCGGAGGAAGGCAAGTGGTACTCTTGTATACTTTTGGCCTTACTCTTAGCCTTAGAGTGTGTAGATGATTTTGCAGTCTAGCATCACACAGAGATGTCCCTTGCCTTCAAGGTTTATTAGCCTGACCCTAGTCTATGTGTAGTCATTTAAATAAGTCAATCAATACACTGTAATTCCTGGAATGTTCTTTTGCGTTTTGCCTACTTCTGTCTATCTCTGCATGACACATTTTGTTCCCTACAAAAGATAGTCAATTTAAATTCTACTTGATGAGGCTGTAAGAGAAAATGCTTCAATAGGGGTAAAGGCCATAGCCCTTTGGGAAAAGCCAAGGTTTGGCATTAACTGTTCAGATGTGGGACCTTCCTACCTCCCACGCTTTTGCAGTCAGTTTATGCCTATGATACTTTCCCAGGGAAATTGTATTGATCAATAGTTACAAAGCTTGCCCAAGTGGCAATCCTACCTTCCCTGTATCCA
Organism: Bramus lutescens; assembly: GCA_001685075.1. Classification (NCBI taxonomy): domain Eukaryota; kingdom Metazoa; phylum Chordata; class Mammalia; order Rodentia; family Cricetidae; genus Bramus; species Bramus lutescens. Next base: position 9,625 of record LOEQ01009993.1, on the reverse strand, counting down.
CTACTAAATCCCCACTGTTACAGATTCCTTTACAGTCTGAAGATGCCAGATTTAGTCCGTGAAACTCAGAAGTGACTATATATGCTGGTTTTGAAAATATTTATTTTTATTAGTTTTCCTTATGTGTATGTCTGTGTAGGTTTGTGATCCTGAATGCAAGTACCCGCTGAGATCAAAGGTCTGGATTCTTCTGGAGCTGGAATTACAGGCAGTTGTTAGCCACCCAGCATGGGAGCTGGGAACCAATCAGGGGACCCCAGCAAGAGCCACCTCTCCAATCTTGAGAATATGCTCTTTTTTAGAGCAATGACCTATTGTGAGGGAAACAATCCAGCATTATTGGGAAAGAACTTCCCATCTATCCAAAGTTTGTTTTCAGGGAGCAAAGCTCTCTTAGAAAATATGTGACTCCAAATGATTCTCTCATAGATACATGGGCACTCAAGATAAAGCTTTTCACCTGCCCCCTCCTGAACTCTGGCTTGTTTGGCACCTTGCTTCCAAAGAAAAATAATATTCCAGTTATCACAGTCAGGATGATATTAGTGTGACTTGGGCAACATAATATTCGCCAGGAGATAAAGGTTAGTATCGGCAGTCAGGTGACAATATTTCTCTGATGCTATGTAATCAAGACAGCACTTCACCCTTGCTGCGTTCCTCCAAATAACCACCAACTGCAGTGTAAACACATGAAAAATGTCACATTGGGTCCAAATTAAGGGTTAGTCGACTATGAATATGACAACTGCTTCTTAAAACCGACAACATTGTGATAAGCAAGGAAATATAAGAAAGTATCATAGGCTACAGAAAGCTCAGGAATCAGATCCTTAGAATTTTGATATTACAGAAAAAGGGCAGTAAGGAAAAAGAAAACATACCACTAATAATACTAACAAAATTGGGAGTTTAGTTAATTAGGTGCTAATAATGATTTTTAAAATAATTTCTTAGAATTTATTTACTTTGTCTGTAAATGTATATGTGCCTTTTCATAGTTTATGTGCATCATGCGCCTGCAGCAGCCGCTGGGGGCCAGGAGGCATCAGATTCCCTAGAACTGGAGTTACAGGTGATACTTTATAGTGCGGCCATACCCACTCCAAGATATGGTTGAAAGGGAGGTTTTATTACTATAGATATAGGGAAAGTACACCCAAAGACACCTGGAAGTCTAAATCAGGGAGAGAAAATAGACCACTGAATATGGTCAGGAGACTAAACCAGGAAGAGAGAGGGGGATAGCAGAAGAGGAAGAGAAGGGATGACCAAGAGATAAGACAAGAGAGGTGTCGAGGAAGGAAGATAAAGACCATGGTCAAAATGGTGGGGTTATATAAACGAGAAGCTGGGTGAAACGGAAGCCCATGAGCTGCAGAAGTTGGGTTAGGGCGAGAAGAGCTGAGAAGAGGGAGGAAACCAGCATGGACTCTGTAACACGTGTTTGTGATTCTGAGAGAGCTTGGAGGCCACGGTGTGGTTTGCTATGTTATAGTACCACAATTAGCAATTTGTCCCTTTTCCTTTGGATCTGACATTCCAGCCTTTTGTTGATGATAACAACATAATTTGTTCTATAGATGCTTAGCTGAAAGCAGGGTGCCTGTTTGTTGGCATCCAGGAAGGTTGGGAGTCCAACCAGAGGTCAGGAAGAGAGGGAGTCAAGCAACGGCCAGAAACATCTGCTTCTCTGTTTCCCTTGCTGTCCAGGTTCCTCCAGGTTTTGGCATGTACAAAGTGAGGACATGCGGGCTTCAAGGCAGAGCTGGAGAATGGGTTTCTATTGTAGATATGAGGGAGACTATATGCAGAGGCATCGGGAAGAGGTCAGGAAGTTATGTCGAGGAAGTAATACACTGAACAGGGCCAGCAGACGGGACTTAAGAGAAGTGGAAGGACAGAGAACAAGAAAGGAATAAAAAGAGATAACCAAGAGAAAGAGCAAGAGAGGAACACACACACAAACATGCACACATGCACATGTACACACACACAAACATGCACACATGCACATGGAAACACACATACACACAAACACACACAGAATTCCAACACACAAAGAATTTTCTTTATATAGAAAGAAACCTAAGACCGATGGCTTAAGAATTATCTCACGATTCCATACTTAGAAAATCTGTGACAGAAATGGTAAGGAAAGTTATCAGGTGTGACCAACGGCCAGGGGATGTGAGAAAGAGATGCTGAGTAGGGGTCGGCTAGTTCCCGTCGTTACACACGACATGAGGATGGTAGGTACATCCATGTCTGCTGTTCTTTACAGACTTAGACTGACTTTTGGAAGTGACAGAAGTTTTGTCTGTTAAACTGGGCATCTATGATAGGGAATGTTAAAAATCTAAATATCGTTTTCTCTTCTCTGCTAGGGTTGTATAGTGGTATAAAATTGTTTCCCTTTTGTATTAGTCAGAATTCTTTAAAGGAACAGAACGTGTGTGTGTGTGTGTGTGTGTGTGTGTGATTAGAGTGGATTGTGGGCTGTGTTCTTGTTAGTCCAAAAGCGGCTGTCTCCCTACAGAAATAGCGAGAATCCAGTTGGTGTTCAGTCCATGATACTGGATGTCTTAGCAGTTCCAGTCTGATGGTGATGTCCCAGACATTTCCTAGAGAGCTGCTGGTCTTCAGTCAACATGGCAAAATAAAGAAATGGGTTCTAACCCCAGTCAAGGAAAGCCTCCACTGCAGGGTAGCTGAATTTGCCACTGAAAGCAAGAGCAAGCAGGCAAAACACAAACACTTCCTTCTTCCATATCCTTTTGTATAGAATATCAACAGAAAGTGTGGCCCAGATTTAGGGTAGGTCTTCAAATCAAATGATCCAACTGATAAAATTCTTCACAGGTGTGCCGGCTGCTCGACTTTTAGTTGATTGCAGGTATAGTCAAGTTGACAGCCACGGTTAGCCAGCACAGCTCCCCATATTTCATTTGTAGCAGGTTGTGTGTGAGTTCCAGTTCTTTTTAAAGTTTTCTTATAGATGCATAAAGAAGCGTAAAATTACTGATCATTTTTGGGTTTTGGATACTATGAAAGAAGAGGCTTGTTTTAATAGATGCTGACCGATGACAATGATGCTTTTTTTGGGTCTCATCACCTAAGCACAAGGAGAGGGGAATGTGAATGTGCTTCCATGAAGTCTTTTGTATCCTATCCTCTGATTTCACAGCTACAGAAGAGTCTTTCCCGGCCTTCACCTTTGTATTCTTCCTGCTATGCTAACAACTGGATAGTGGCACTTTATTCAAAGGCTTGATGGCTTCACTAATTTAAGCAAATGTCACTCTCACTACTTACAAACACAGGGATAGTTATGTACTTTTCGTAAACTTAAGATATTTTGCCATAGTCAAAGAGTACCTCTCCAACTTTTTAATTATTAATATACTTTAATTATTTTCATTTTTCAGATCATTAGAAGAAACTAATTTCAGCCTGAAATATAAGAAGAGAAATAGCTATAAGAAAAAAACACATAAACCTTGCTATCAGGAAATTGTACAGAAATCAGCCAGTAAGTAAACAGTATAGAATAGCATTTTATAGACAAATATGAATAAGACAAGGAGCTATGTTGTCTACGAGGAATGTTCATTTCATATTAATAAATAAAATGAGTGATTCTATTTTTATCTGATGAAGGAGGAGGGTAAGGCCTGGACCTATTAAATAAGATGCAATGTTTCTAGCATACACAGTAAATGGCAATGGATACTTGACATCACCCTGACTCTCAAAGAGTTATTAGGTCTAGCACCAGCAGCATTGCATTATGGAACACATTACAAATGTAAATTCTAGTACATTCATCTTTTCCTCTCTCCAAAAAAAATAATCAGAAGCCAGAGTGGTACCTGGTGACCCATGATTTAATACACTCTCTCAGTGATGATTCTCATGCGTAACAAAGCTCAAGAACCATGTGCTTAGGGTAGGCCTTGTAGAACAAATACAGGAAGATCGTAAAAGCACAGCTTCTGCCTTCACAGGCCTAACAGTCACAGAGCACAAAACCACAACTGAATTTAACATTCATTGAGTTCTCTTTCATTACTCACTTGTCATCTGAGGCAAAACCTTTTTCCAATTCATTCAAAACTTTGCTTTTAATGTGCAGCTCACATAAGTCCTTTTACTTCTTTGCAGGCAAAATAAATAAGATGCTTCTGTGGCTTATGCTATAGTGGAATGAAAAAGTACCTGTAAATTCAAAATTTTAGCTGTTTTGTTCACAAAACACTGAAAAATATATTTCATTTCACAAAGGATATAATTTTCTTGGAGATAAAAGAGAGGTATTGAAGTCTTTCCAAAACTGTAGAATAGTCATTTTCAAGGGAATGTTGTAGAAAAATACACCAAATGGAAAATCACCGAAAAGGAAGCCTTGGTTCCTCTTTGTCCTTTGAACAGAAAAGACCCTGGGTTTATTTTCAGCTGCGCTTAGAGGATGTGGTAATCACTGCAGCTGCACCAACTGAGTAATAAGATGGGTAAATTTTAAAAAGTGAATTTGGAAACACATTAGGTCATTTCAAAGAGCTAACGATATCCATTGTGCTTTTCCCCTCCTCCTTCCCTGGAATTTGCTGTTTGAAGGCACCTTTAGGTCTTTAAGCCTTAGAAACTTGAAAGAGCTCCCTGAAGTGACTCAACCTGCATTTCTTCTTGACCCCGACAAATATTTTAAAGAAGAACCAGAGGAAGATGAGCTCCCAATTCCGGAGCTCCCTTTGCTCTCTGAAAGTAAGTCCTTAGGTGGCCTACAATCACCATTCTTTCTTCCTATGACTCAATGAAAGGCAAAGGAAGTACAGTAGAATAGCACGCAAACAACATATTTGCCTTGTAAGTTGCTATGAAACAAAGTGTGGTGTGGTTGTCAAGATTTACAGCTCTGTGCTCTCAGCAAGAAGAGCCAAGTGGCTGCAATACATGAAAAGGATATTTCCATTGTGTGGCTGTTCTGCAGGAAGCCTGCCTTGGATACCATGAATCTGTCATAGCTGAGCACCTCTCCTCCCTGAATAACCTTCATTTTCAAAACTGATACCAGAGATAGAAACATCATGGGATTTTAAAGAGTTAGAAGAGTCTCTGGCAATCTGTCTCTGTTCTTCCCTTGTCTCTATAAATAGAGGCCACTTAAAGTGCATTGTCTCAGAGGCTCCAGCTGCAGTGCCGGGCTAATAAGAGAGGACGAGGAAGCTTAACTTGAAAATATGCAAGGGGACGATCTCTGAGGATTTCGAAACAGCATGTGCACAAGAATGCTGTATTTTTTTCAGACTCTTCCAGCCTTTGCAGTTTGTGAGCATTTGAGGAATATTAATCCAGGCATCTTTCCAAAAAAAGGAGCCTCATGGGAATTCAGACAACACAATCCGAAACTGGGTGACATACAGGGAAGGCTTACGGGCACGGTAACGGATCTCATTTCCAATAGCTGATGGAAATGGAATGTTTTCAATATGCGATCCTGAAAGGATGGAGTTATGTGACAGTGATCTGAGACCCTACTGTCTCAGCTTTCCAGTGCCTGACACAGGGTTCAAAATCATTCTTGAAAAACTCCCTTAGCAGGAGGGAGCTATTTTCTTATAGCCATACTTGGAGACAGTTTTTGGTTCTCATCAAGAACACCTGCCATTTCTTATCACTATACTTTCTAATCTTATACTATCACATTGCTAGATCTTCCTTAAACTTCCTCTGTTCTAAATTTGTACACATTTGCTTATTTTCTTGAGGTTTCTTTCTGCACATTTCTCTTTGAAGTATGTAACATTAAACCTTAAGCCTTTAGGTATATGGAATGGGGCTTCCAATCTGTAATCTTTTTCATCAGAATGATCTAACATTAAGAATGAGTATTTGTGCTAGAAGGATTGGTTTGAGGACAAAATATCTGCTACAGACTAGGTTTTGTATCTCCACAATCCATGTGACTGGATGAGCGTGCGTGGTTTCAGCCTGTAATCCTAGCACTCAACCATTAGGAAAGTTGGAGAGGGGATCCTAGCAGAACCTGGCTAGCTAGGTTAACCTGTAGGGTGAGTTGTGGGTTATGCGGGGACTGTGTGGAAACGTGATGACCAAAGCAACTCAGGGAGGAAAAAGATTATTTGTCTTCTGTTTCTGCATCATAGTTTATTAAGGGAAGTCAAGGTAGGAATTCAAACTGGTCACGAACCCGGAGGCAGGAACTAATGCAGGGGTCCCAGAGGTGTGCTCTTTATTGGCTTGATCCTCATGGCTACCTCAGTATTCTTTCTCATAGGACCCATGACCACAAGACCAGAGCTGTGTCCTCAAAGAATGGATTAAGTTCACACTTACCTATTAGTAATGTTAAAAAGCACCCTATAGGGTTGCCTACTGCCTTCTTATGCAGGGATTTTCTCAAGTGAGATTTCCACCACTCAGATGACAATAGGTTTTGTCAAGTTTATATAAAACTATCCAGCACAAGAAATTAAATATATGTATTCAAAAAGACCCAGACCACCTACAAAACAACAAAGAGTGTGAATGCCTTCTGGGGAATGATATCAAAGCGTGACCACAATCATGTATCGCTGCACATATATACACAAGGTCACAGTCATACACACAAATTTACACACGTGTCAACCAAAATAGTTTAGAACAGATCAAAGTTAAGCAGGCTAAACAGGTAATAATAGTTAATCATGCCAGAAAAGGAGTGTGTGTGTTTCTGGTAGTCATAGAACATGCCTTTAGACTGTGAGTAGCTCAGTCAAAGGAAAGTACATGGGGGCCTGAGTGGCTGAGTTCCAAAAAGCAGGTGCAGAAACCCAGATGGGGCACTTACAGTGCCATTCAAGGGATATTGGCATTGATTTCTTCAAAAATGAGAAGCCACTGATGTGTTTTAACCCATTGTTCGAAATGAGTCGACATTAGCTCCTCTGTGACTGCTTTGACTTTTAGGTCTTGGTGTTATCATCTTTGACTGCTCTTAAGGTACAATACTGTTTATGCTGTCCAGCTTTTCTACATGGAGTAGCAAGGCTCTATCTACGACCATGTCCTTTAATCAAAAGAACTTGTTGTAGTATTGTTTTCAATGTGAATTTGCTCATTAACATTTTCTAGATGAGTTTTGGGCACGGGACTCAGGTCCCAATGATTTCATAAGAGCTTTTTATCCCAGAAGTCACTTTCCTAGCCCTTCGGTCTGTTTTTAAATGAGCCTAGCCCAGAGGCTAAATTCCTCCATGGCTAAATGCACTTGATACTTTTTCAGGACTGGGTTTTTATTTCCAAAACCCACATGTAACTCACAACCATCCATAACTCCAGTTTCAGGGGATCTGAACTTCAGAACTCAGTAAGTACCAGGCAAATGATGCACAGACCCACACACAGGAAAAAAAGGACTCCTACACATAAAATAAATAAAGTTAAGACAATTTATCTATTTAATTAGATTTCATAAATATTTGGGCATATGGATGCATACAGATACACATATTATGTCTTATGGAATGGGCCTTAAATCCTATCAATAAGTGATTGGTTACTCCTAAAAGTTTTGTTTTCTTTTAAATGCAGTCTTTTGCTGTTGTTTAGGCTGGCTTCAAACTGCTGAAGTTAGATAATCCTCCTGCCTCACTCTTTTATACAGCTGGCACTACAACAATATGTACAGGCAAGACTTGTTTAGAATAGTAATTTTACAGTTCTGGTCTGCTTACACTGGGTAATCTTGGATCGTTTTTTTTGCAATTTGTTTTCATTCTTGATGCTTGGTTATTATTTTGTGTCTTGTTTGTAAGTCTTGTAAGTTTTGTTATTCAAGAGAAATTTTAAAAATCTTTATAGATATTGAAGTGAAGGATATTTAGTTCTGTAGAGAGAATTGTGGTCAACATGTGCCAATAAAAGTCAGAATTGTGATAGATAGTGCTGAGGTGCAGTTTTCAGTGGACTCAGAGTACTTTTGATTTAGAACGCCAGAGTTAGACTTCTGTCTTTTTAGATAGAGGAATATTGTCTTATAAATATTGCAAGATCATATATTTCTTTGGTTTTCCACTCTACTGAATGGCCTCCCACCCGTACCAGTATTCAGAGAAAGCGGAAGGGAATACTGGCCAAAGCTACTGGGTTTCTCTTGATTCCAATATATCATATTGCCATACAGAGCTGTCAGAACATTTGGGACAAAACACCTCCACCTCTAGACTGGTTCTTTTTTTTGTAACCCAAGCTCATTTTGAACTAATTGTAACCTAGACTGTCCTGAAAGCCCTAATTTTTACCTTTTTGTGTGCTGGGTTTATTTCAGGTTTGATCATACCTATCAGAAATCTATCTCCTAAAAATGCCCACATATGACCCAAAGAAAACCTTTGCCAAGTCAGGTCATCTAGGAAACGTTTCCTGCTGCTTGCCCCTTTAGTTAATGTGTTCATCTTTATTTCCTTCCCATGCCCTCTGATAAGTATAAGAGCTGATATGCCTGATATTTATTTAGCTTTATGTGAAAATGATAACTGTCCTCTGCCTAACAAATCCTCCACAGAAGCAAAATTATTGTTGAAAAAGAAACAGGAAACTTACTTGATGATATTTATATTGTAGTAAACCTTTTAGGAACAGTGTGGAGGGTGTGTATCATGGATCTGGGTTGAAGGCAGATTAGTATAATATTTGAGATGTATGCAATGCACCTGTCTTCCACGACTCATCCCCCAATTACCTACCAAGCAGCATAATATTATTTTTAAGATGAAAACCTTAGAAAATAACTACCTTCAAAGTGTTTAAGTGTTCAATGAGAAGGATCACCTGCTCTGATCAGAGATATATATCTATCAAATTTCAAGTTGAATAACTATGCCAAAGCAAAAGATCCTCACTGAGAGAAGAAATGCAGACGAAGAGGGTTCAAAGTTGGGAAATGTCAGTTTCAGATTTGGAGACAGGGATGTGTCTGTGGACCATCTAGAAAGGAAACTGGCCTTGGTAGGAAAGAAAGAGAGCATGGGGACTGAGCAGCAACAGCGCTAAGACATATTTTAGAATTAATTTAAAGTTCAGTTTTTTTTATCTAATTTTAAATGCAATATGTGGCCTTTACAGCAACGTGGGCCTTTAGAAATGGAACTCTTGAGAATATAGGACTCAGAGTAATTACGCCCAGTAAATTATAAAATAGTAATTTAAAGGAAGAAAGTCTATTTATAATGGGAATAAAACATGGAAACAATAGTGAATTTTATCTGGCAATTGTACTTTAAGGGGCTTTTGCCAGGTACTGATAATGTTCTATTACTTTGGATGGGACACTTTCAAATACTTCCTTATCCCCTGGTGGCTTTTCAGTTTTAGCTACTGAGCTTTTAATATCTTTTTTTGTATTCTCTGTCTTTATTCTTTTACTGGAAACATTGTGTGCCCCTTCTCTTTAACTTCCCAGTTGTTCCCAGTGAGTTCTCAACCAGTTTTAACTCCCTCTTCTGCATGCTGTATTAATAGTATTTAAACCTAACAAGCCAGGTTTACCACTAACTTCCTCAGAACCATTCATATGTGATGTAGGAGGGTCATCTGTCTATGTGTTACTTTCATTGGTTAA
>LOEQ01009991.1:49780-64173 GCA_001685075.1 Bramus lutescens | reverse complement strand
AAAAAAAAAAAACCTTGCCCAGCCTTTATGCAGGGACAGAGCTCAGTGCTACCTCAACCTGATGAGCCATGCTTTGTTCAAGCCTATGGGAGGCCAGCTACTTCCTGAATGAATATGGAGGAGGAGCAGATGAGGAGGGCGGGTTAGATGGAAGTGGAGGTGGGCAGGGAATGGGAGGAGAGAATGAAGGAAAAACTGTGGTTGGTACGTAAAATAAATAAAAAAAATAATTAAATAAAATAAAATTTTAAAAAAGAAGAAAACAAAAATAAAAATAAAGATCAAGTCAGTCATGGGAAGAGAAAAGACTAACAAAATTACACCATAACTGAACTAGATGGCCTCTGGGAGAGGATCATTTTTCTTCTGGGTGTGGTTCCTGGCTGGCCCACTGCCCACTCTACAGTGAATGGCCCCAGACTTAGGAATATATTGACAGCACTAACTGGAGTCAATGGTTACTGTAAAAAGAAAGAAAAGAAAGCATGAATCTGAGGGATGGATAGATGGGGTAGATCTGGGAGGAGTTAGAAGGAGAAACAGGGTGATTATGGTCAAGATACAGTGTATGAAATTATCAAAGGATTAATAAAAATATTTTTAAAATATTGGTATAGCTTTTTTAAAGTGACACCTACTACCTTAACCTAAATTATAAAGCCAGTGCATGTGGCCATTCTCAAACCACATCATTACTCCTGTGTATGTACTGCCTTAATGCTGGGCTTCTAGGAACCACACCACAATCCAGGTTGGGGATATGTGTGATATTTTCAAAGAAAATAAAGGTTGCATGGCAGCATATGCTAAAGCTAAAGAAGAGATTTAAATAGTATTTCTAAAAAAAAAAGATGTAGCTACACACTTTGGGTGCTGTGCAGAGACCAAATGCTATATTGGTTGCCTAGTTACATCTCTGTAGAAAGGTTAAAATGGTTATCTATGAATCTGGCAGAAATTTAAAGACACAAGGTTTCATAATTAATCCCACATTTACTCATGCTCTCTTGAAAGAAGTCCCCATCAATTATTGGCCCTTGGGATGTCTAAGGATAAAAGATATTTCTATATATGAAATATGCTACCTGGCTCACATTTTATTAAAATTGACACATCTGGACTTCTTCCATTCTATTACTTCTAATTACAATCTGTACTACAGGATAGTAAACACTTACAATGGTTCTAAAAGGACTTCTATCCCATGGCAGGTGGAAAGAAGCCAAGTCCCTTTAAATTACTAAACTTTAAAAAATGTTTTATTGTGATAAGCTTTGCCAAAGATAGACCAGTTGATAACCTAGTGACAAAAAGACACATTTTAACAATGAAAATTCAACAACTTCCTCACTTAGTACAACCATGACTCTGAGGCTAATATTTTCTCTCAGTAATGAGAAGAACAGACAATAATTGAGGGCTAGGGCTTTAACACAAGTGCATTATGATGGCTACAGATCCTTCTGAGAATTTGAAGATAAGAAGAAGCAGCTTATTTTTCCCTCTGGAAATTTAGTTTTTTTAAATTAAGTAAAATTATTCACCTTTCATTAAAGCAAACAGTGGGATGGCATTTAGTAATAATGCAAATGTCACCTCTATCTTCTTTCAGGACATTTCCCTAATAGGAAACCCTGTTCCCAGCACAGGAGTCTTTTTTTCTTTTTCTTTTCTTTTTTGATTTTGGGTTTTTTTTTATTTTATTTTTTTTAAGACAGGGTTTCTCTGTGTGGACCTGGCTGTCCTGGAAGTCTCTATGTAGACCAGGCTGGCCTCGAACTTGGAGATCTGCCTGCCTCTGCCGGGATCCCAGATGCTGGGATTAAAGGTGTGTGCCACTACCACTGCCCAGCCACTAGAGTCTTTGATCCCTTTTTTGCATGTGTCCTCTAATCTCTCTTTTAAAAAGAATAAAAGAAGCTGGGCTTAAGTAATTGTATAGTTTCTTATAGAACTTGCTAATTCACAGTAACACCAGTAGGGTCTTCTTGTTCCAATGCTAAGACTCAACCCAGGCCTTCACCGGAACTCGACAAGTAAAAGTACTCTACCACTAAACTACATCCTTAGCCCCAAGGTAGTCTTGGTAAAATGACACCAGGATTGCCATGTCTGGCATGCATGCCCAAAATTACAGCTGGGAAGCCACACGGTGAAACCCTGACTCAAAATATAAATAAATAGATTGATTAATTAATTAATTAATTAATTAAATGGAGATCAGAAATCTTAGAAAGAAGAAGTTCTAAATATGATTTAGTAAAAAGTCAAAGCAATTCACAAGTCATCCTGACTTACGGGGTACCTGTGAAAGACTATTTGGATACCAAAATCTGGAGCTGCTAAATTCTTCCCATCAAATGGCATAATATTTACATATAATCTCTTATGCATCTTCTCTTTGAATTGCCTCTAGATTACTTGTAATGGCATGGTAAATGCTATGAAAACATTATTAAATTGCATTGTTTGTGGGATGACCAGGAAAAAAAGCATGTAGATGCACACTACAGAATTGAAGGGGTTTTTTGTTTGTTTTGTTTTGTTTGTTTTTGAAACAGGATCCCATGTATCTCAGGCTAACCTTGAATTCCTATATAGTTGATGATGCTCTTGAACTTCTGATCCTCTTGCCTCCATCTCCCAAGTGCTTCTACTGAAGGGTGTACTACTACTATGTTTACTTTACGAGGTGCTAAAGATCTAACCCAGGGCTTCATGCATGTTAGGCAAGCAGTCTACCTACTGAGATACATCTCTCACCCCCAGAAGTAATTTTTTTAAAATATTTTTCTATCCATGATTGGCTAAATCTGTTGATGCAGAACCCATGAATGCAGAGGGTGATAGATGCGGGTTTTCCAAATAGGATAAATTTGTTACCATTTTTAATCCAAACCCTGGAGGCCATTTTCATTATTTAGTTAAACTAAAACCTTTGTTCTAAAAATCCATCAGTATGATATCAAAGTCCACCGGAGCTATTTTCTTAGCCCTTTAAGATGACCCACTATCCTGTTATGCTTAGGATTCTCCAAGTTTTGGTTCTGGAAGTCCTGTGTCTTGAGGGGGAAAAAAAGGAAAGATGGTGACCCCCTACTCTTGGGAAAATCAGGACATTTTGATACTCTACTGACAGCCCTAGATTTAAACTTCAGGCTTGTGGTGCTGGAGTATCTACAGTTGGTAGAAGGGAGATTTGCTACAAAGACATATGAAGAACTTAAAACCTCACCAAAATCTTTAAGGTCTCATGTTCCTTTCAAGATGGCCCTTTTAAAAATAATCCAACAATCCATTTTTTTTCACGAGGAATAGTTTCTTACTTTCAGGGATAAGCTATCTAACGTAGAGGAAGCTGAGACACGCTTGGTGACTGTCAGTAACAGCCATGCTACATAGAGATGCTGAATACTATATCGCTCCCTCCCCAATCTTCATATTTCAGAGCCTAATAAATAATACAGATGAGGCAGGCAGACATAGTAGCCTACAATAAAACCCTCACACTCTCTGGCCCTATTTAAAGTCCTTGGAACCAACAACCTGTAGACAAGCACTCAGAGCTAGAAAAACACCCAAAGTAGCAACCTCTCCAGAGGCCACACCCATCGTTCCACAGTCTAGCCAAAAAAAAGGGGAGGCACTGGACTTCAACCTGACTTCAACCTGTCTGCTTGCTTCATTGCCAAATATTCTAAGAAAAGCAAAAGTCTCCAGTGCCTGGACCCACAGCATAGAAACTCTAGAGCTAAGACAAGAACTTATTTCATTTGCTCAGGAGCACTGAAACCTTTCAATCTGGTATAATGAAGTGACATGAACCCAACCTGAAGCATCGCTACTTTTCTGAACAATTCCTCTTTCCTCTGTGGTAGGCAGAGTAACAGCCCCCAGATAAGTCTATGTCTCAGTCTCCTGGAGCCTGTGACTGTGTAACCTGACCTGAATAAAGGGAGTACGTAGATACGATTAAATTAAGGATCTTGTGAGATTATTCCTGTTCATCTAGATGTAGCCAGTCTGAAGGTAATGTGCCTACAGTACCAAGTCACACAGAAGCACAATGTCTCAGGCTTTGAAAATGGCATTGGAAGCTATAAAGATGAGGGGCCTTGAGCCTCTTAATATGTGACTTTTAGCCAAAATGAGATCCCTGCAGATCCTATCCCATGGCACTGGAATATACATATGTATGTTTTCAAGGTGTTAAACTTAAAATAATTTGTTATAGCAGCAACAGAAAATGAATCATCTTTCATCACTGGAGTACCATTTGTCTGGTACCTTAGCAGGATTTTGTTTCAAACCATAATATTTGACAATTTCTTACCTAGTGTTTAATTTACTTCTCTGTTTAGACTTAGAAAAACAAACTTAGTACTAAACCAAATCTGCTCAAAATCCCCGAGAGGGCACAAAATAACACCACCTTTTATATGTCTACTTTGTTTAGTTTCTTTAGTTTAAGTCAGAGACAATTTAGATAAAGGACCACCAAGAAAGATAATTTTGTCTGAAGAAAAAATGCAAAAGGAGAGAGTAACAAATGCCAAATAATCCCTTTAAAGTTGTGTGCAGCCTAGCCTTTAACGATGGAGCCGCCGTGTAGTCTTAGTTCAGAAATGATCTGAATACGAAGATTTATAGTCCATGTGTACGGCTGGCTAAGTGAGATAGTTTTTACAGCTGCATATATCCCATAGTTAGTGAACTCCTAAAACTAGTACTGTAACATTACAACAATGTTTTGCATCAGTCTTATAACCTTTACAGTACAATACGTGTTACTTTTCTGAGACAAGAGTATATTTCTCAAGGTTCTGCTGCCTCCAGCAGCATTTGATGGAAGATCTTTAATACATTTGTAATAGACAGAAATAAATCAGATTAGTGTGTTTCTTTAAAAAATTTTAAATCATGTACCAAATTTCTGGTCAAGATTGTGTAGGATACGTTAAACATAATTGTACTCTATTAACCAATATAAGTATATTTCTTATGCATAGTTACATTGAAATAAAGTTCTAAAATGCAAACAAACAAACAAATAAATAAATAAAGTTATGCGCAAAGGCGCAGAAGTTCTTGGCGTGTTCCTAGAGCATTCCAGAGACCACAATGACTACAGGATGCCATTGCCCTTTATGAGCTACAAGTACCAAGAGCACAATGAAGAACTGTCCCAATGAACACATGAACAACCTCCATTGGGCAACTCTGCTTGGATTTACTTGAAATTTTTCAGTTTCCTTTTTAACATGAAACCCACACAGCATACAAAGAATGCCATAAGATGTATAAAACATTCTTAGTATTAGTAATATTTGAAGGAATATTGGGATGGCCCAGCCCTTAACCAAAAAGTATGAAATACTTAAAGAACTTGATTGCAGGGCAGGCGAACTTCTGCATGGTCTTATACACACACACACACACACACACACACACACACATGCACACACACATGCAATGCTCACAAAGCTATCTTCACATAAGCTCGCAAGCAGAAATCCTCCACTCTGACTGCACTGTAAAACCATCTGCAGAGCTTTCAGAAACTTCAGCTATCCAGGCTTTCTCCCTAAGGCTTCTGATTCAACTGATCTTGGTGGCTTCTGTGTTTCCATGTTTCTCTAGGGGTGTTAACAACCCCGACTCTGTCAGGGCAATGCTGCTCTGCTTGGCAGGAAGGGGTCTACAGGTACACCCATGTTGATGAAGCCACTCCTGGAAGCTGAATTCGAGTCTCTCTTCTTGCATCTGGATCCTGGCAATCACTCCCCAGCTCAATTTCCCAAAGAGGCGTTTTGAAGCATCCTAGATGCTTTCTCCCCTTTACTTCTCACTCCCATCATCAATTCCACCAGCTCTACCGAACCCAACCCCCTCTTAGACCCATGTCTTCCCACTGGCCTTCCTTCCATTTCCCCAGATGCCTGTAGAATCATCTTTTCCAAGAAAAAAATCTTATTGCATATTCTTTTCTGCCTGCCCACGCAGATTACAGAATCCCTCCACACTTAGTTGACCTGCCTCTTCAGTCATTTACACTCTGGCCACTTGAAATCTCTGAAGGTTTAAGAAGACATCATGGCCTTTGGCATCTGTGTGTCTTCTGACATGGGACTCTTCATGCCTGGATTGAGTCTTCTCTCCCTTCCTGACTGGGAGCATCTCACCATGACTCAAAGCTTTCCTCCACAGTGCCACCAGGCTAGGCCCCTCCTCCCCCTGCTGGTGATGCTTTGCTAATACTTCATCCATGGGGCCTCTAATACCACATTACTCTCCCATGCTATTGGTAATACTGTGGCCTATGTGGTTTTCATCTTTGTACACCTACATCTGGCTTTAATTCTTTTGTTCATTCATTTAACACTTTTATTAAATATATAACAAATGCCAGGTGTGCTGGCTGCATGCTGGAGGCAAAACTGTTCAGTTGGAAACCACACCTGCTCTCACATAGTTTTTTTCTTGAAAAGGAGGAAGATTGCTAAAGGAACTTCATGATAAAACAGAAAGATTTATTAGAGAATTGGAAGGAGTTTTGCTTTGTGTGCAGTCTTTGCAATCCCATTATGTTAGTAAGTTAAGAAATAACCCCCCCATCGGGTTTCTAGAATTGTGATATATGTCAAATGCTTACATTTGACTGTTAGAGTTGTAGATGAATATCGTCTTTTCATTCTGTCATCAAATGGGTGGCTTCATTTGATGATCTCAAAAGTCCAAATTTGAGGACCTCATTACTGTGTGTTTGAAAAAAAAGAGAAACCTTCCCTTATCCAAAGGTCTAGGGCTTGTAAATGTTAAGCACACAGTTGCTACATGAAGGACAAATGAAGGGCAACTTCTAGAAATCAGTTAAGTCAGGTGCCACGGCTTCCTGTTTTTATCAGAATTTTGCTAAAGCCATTAAACACATACATAAGTAAACGACTGAAAGTCCAATCAAATGCAAGTGGCCACACAGTTCAACCCAATGGAAAAAGGAGAGAAGCAGATGAAAGTATAAAGAACAATGCTGGCTGTGAATTTATAACTGCTCAGACTGGATGATGAGGATGTGGGAAATTTTTATAACAATTATCTTTGCTTTGATATACACTGATAATTTTTCATAATGAAGCTGAACTTTAAAACGAAATGAAAATTCTGAGTCTCTGTCAAATGGAAACACCACTTCTAGTTGGGATAGGCAAACTACAGTCTTACTTGACTCAGGCTAACGGGGTCTTTTAAGTTTGCAACCAGTTTCAAATGGCTTTAACTTATCTCCAGAGTTAATTAAGGGTCTTTCAGAGAAGCCCACCAGCACTCAGCTGACCTTTTGCTGTTCTGGTTGCTGCTCAGGCAAAAGCTTTTGCAATGTCTATAACCAATCCATTAAGTCAAGGCTTACCTTCCCAAACCAGTCACCCTGAGGCTCTGTCATGCACAGGGTATGTTAATGTCTGAAATCCCTTAATCACTTTTGGTACCACAGGGATCCCATTATTAAGGCAACAACTTCAAACGTTCCCTAGCTCAGCCATTTTTTTAGAAGACAGAGGAAATTTGGCTAAAACTCCGATTTTAACTGTCACTAAAGAGAGCCACGCTTTATTTAGACACCAAGACTACAGAAACACTGTCCAAGACTATCCATGGTTCTTTTCTGAAAAGATGTCACACACTTAAAGGTCCTGGTCTGTAAGATTTCTGACATCCTCATGGTCCCTCCTAAAGTTCGAGTTAGGTTTATGATGAGTCTAGAAGAAAATATCCCAGAATTCTTACCTCGTCAACTTTCAAGGCCGAAGGTTCACTGGCAGATCTGACTGTGTATAGAAAACAAAGAAAGCATATTTTAAGAAAACGAGAAATAGAAAGATTTATAACAGCTAAGTGAGCAAATAGCCGTTTCTGTGGCCAGGGCGAGGGCTCTGTGGCTAATGGTAAAGACAGAGAGTCCTGCGTTTTTTGCACACCAGACCCTACATCTTTGTAAACTGTCTCTTTTTAAGAAATGTATGTAGCATGCGAAATAAGAATTCTTTGTTTTGTGAAATTCACTATTCTACAACACACAAACACATACACATACCACCCCACCACCACCAACAACAACAACAAAAAACCACCATGAAAACACAATAGTCAGGGAGGAACCCACTAAAGCAGAGTTCTTGGTGACAGAAGCTGTGTACTCTGGGATGGGTAGTTCTAAACTCTATGCTTGAGCTAGGCTGATTGGTTCCTACCAAGACCAAAGCAGACTGCTTCCTTTGGCCCTTGGCCTTAGGAGAGCTAGAGTGCTCAGTTAGTCAGTACTTGACCCTTTAAAAGAGCCGATTGGAGAAATCTGGTGGTTGTAAAAGTCTCCAGCATGTAGTCTTTCATAGGTTGTTTTGAGGTGTACAGGCACTTGCACTCTTTTCATAGCCCCTGTGAATTCCAACTGAGTCAGCTTAATTATGGCGAGTGTCTACACTTCCCACCAGAAGACACAGCCACCCTGAAGCTTCAGGGACGACCATCCCATTCCTACTTCATTTCTGACTCAGAACAAAAAGGCGTCTTACACCAAAAGAAATGTGACTGAGGGTGTGAGGCAAATTCATATCAGATCCTAGGACTAAATGGGTGTTGGTGTCTCCAGAGATTCACACTGCATGAGACCGGCATGTACGTCTCAGCCCAATCAGCTGTATTCTCAGAGTGCTAGAGAAAGTCACAGGTTTTAAACAAACCAAAGTTATTAAAAAAAGAAAATCATTATCTTGTGATTAATGACAGCAAAGGAAAAGGAAACAAGCCAAGGGCAAAAAACCAACCTATTTTCAGAGGCTGAACCCTGGGGATAATAATGACTAAGTGGGACTTAGAAAATAAGCCTGGGCAAGGGTGCTCTGAGGTGCAGGCTCATATATTACGCTGATGGTGTAAACTCTGGCACAAGTCTCTGAAAAGCAGCTTGGTCTATTTATCGAGGGGCTTAGACATGATCACAATCATAATTCTAGTGATTCAGCTCCTTGATTCTAACAACAGAAGTAGACAAAAATTATTACCAAGCTGTTAGAAATAACCCAATTAACAATAATACCACTTCCTAGGCAACGGGAACTCTGCATGTCGAGCCAACAATGAGTACAAGACTTTTTCTGTTGGGGAGGGCAGTTACTGCACATTTTAGGCAAGCTTTCTATCAGAGCACTTCATCCCCAGCCCAGAAATTTAAATGATGAGGAGAATGCACCTGGTGCAGAGAGACACAAACGCAGAGCATTGTCTCCAGTGTGGTGTCAGCTAGCCTCTTAACATAACTTCACCCATCTTGCTGCCCCATTTGAAATTTTGCTCTTTTGGGTTTTAGTTACCTGCAGACTGAAAATGTCAATACATAGAAAATGGAAAATACCAGGAATGAATACCTCATAAGTTTTAAACTATGCCACGCTGATTCCCTCAGTCCTGCCCAGGGCACTAATCATCCTTGTACCCAAAGTATCCACATTGCATATGCTGCCTGCCTCTTCATAATTTACTACAGTCATTTATTAGACATCTCGTTGCGAGGTATTACAGTCAAGCATTCTCTAAGTAGTGTCCTAACGCTTGTTACAGTATCTTTATTGTTTAATGTACTTTGTCTTATCCTGCAGGCATTTTATTACCTAAGATCACCTCAAGATAGTGAGTCTACAAAACTAAAATATTTTGAGAAGACTACATGCCCATACATGTTAAGAGGGCTGGAGGTGTGTGCCATATAACAACAAAGTTCAATGGGAAAACTGTAAAGGTAGTGTGTGTAGCTGTGGGTCCATGCTTTCTCCTTCTCCCTTCCTTCTAGGTCCTTGTCACAAGCCATCAAGAACAAGAGATCAGAATAACAAGGGAATCATGGAACAATCTGATGGAAGAGCTAGTTCCCCTGTATGATCTTGAGCACAGCTAAGCCAGCTCTTGGTCATTCATCTCTGGGTTGTTAAAAAGAATCTTTTCTAATTTCCTTCAGTCACTGTAAATCAGGTCCCTGCTATGTGCAGTTAGTTCAACTAACAATAAACTTAATAAATGGTCCTATTCTTACTTTCATTATTCATAATTTATAATGTTATTACTACCAAATTGGTAATACTTTCCATGAATTATTTTGATGATGAGTAAAATATTAAGTTAAGGTTTATTGTTATGTTTTTAGAACATATTTATTTTGGACGTTTTTCCAATGTGTGCGCACATGTGTGAATACGGACAATGCACACCACAGTACATGTTGGAAAGTCAGAGGACGACTTGTAGGAGTGGATTCTCTTACCAGCTAAGAGTCCAGTTCATCAGGTTTGGCAGCAAGTGCTTTTACCCCTCAAGCCATCTTAGTGGCCCAAGTTAAACTTTTTACTAATGTTAAAACAACCAAATCAAAGTTTGTGTAATAATTATTTTTACTTATGAGAATAAAAATAAATGTATAGTTTAGAAAGTAGGAAGCACAAATCATGCACATCTTTATTTCAAGCCTTTGAAATAAGGAAATCTTAATCTAACTCTAAATAAAAATCTGCTTTCAAAAGGCATGTTCTAAAGACTAAAATTACAGCTGGTACACAATAATCATACATGTTGAGAGGATGCCTAGTCTCATGAAGGTGACTTGGGGTAGTGGATTAGGAGGTCCTTATGTTTATGTGTTGCTTTCATTGGTTAAATAAAGAAACTGTCTTAGCCTTTTGATAGGGCAGAACTTAGGTAGGTGAAGACAGAACTGAATTCTGGGAGGAAGAAAGCAGAGAGAGAAAGCCGCCATGGAGCTGTCAGGTCAGACATGCTGAATCTTTCCCAGTAAGCCACGACCTCATGGTGATACACAGAAAATAGAAATGTGCTAAATCAAGATGTGAGAGTTAGCCAAAAAGAGGCTAGAGATAATGGGCCAGGCAGTGTTTTAACTAATACAATTTCTGTGTGGTTATTTCGGGTGTAAGCTAGCAGGGCGGCCAGAACAAAGGGGCCCCTCTCCCTACAATAGGGAAGTTCTGTGTGTGTCTTCATGTCTTTGGCTCATGGCTCTGCTTGTTCTTCAATAGAATCAAAACAAGTGACTTCTACAAAAGTCTACTGATTGAGCCCCAGAACCTCTTGGATGTCCATCAAGTAAGTGTGTGCTTTGATTTTGGTTTCCTTAGGAGCAATGACTGACTTAGCAGAACTCCTGTAAGTTTGGTGGTCTCCTTGAAGACACATGGGCCTGCATTGTAAGATGGTTGCCCAATATAAAGGATTCAGATCTAGTCCATAAATAAAGAAAATATAGCAGGTCCACGTATGAATCAGATCAGAAACATAAAACAGCCTCTAACTGGGTAGAACATGGATGATCATTATAATCTGCAATAATGATATGCTAGAGGCATTCAGTGCCTTTGAGTAGATCATTAGGGCCCTGTGCACAGACACTCAAAGCATTTTACCAGGTTGACCTTAGAGACTTCTATTAGCTGAAGAAACCATTTGTCCTTTTCTTCCCCCAGAGAGTACCAATTGGTCCTTTTCTCCCCTGTGAACCGCAATCCGCAAAACTAATATGGCTACTTTGTCTTCGATAGCAACAAGGGGAGGGGGGAGTTCAGAGTCTCTCCCCTTCCCTCCAGGATGACTGTGTCAGTGTGTTCAAGGGAAACCCCTAAATCGTCTCCCACAGTAGTCAGGCTAAAGCTGATAGTCAGAGCTCAGAGTTCACAGTTTTTCTCCCATCTTCCCTCTGCAGAAACATAAGCAAGGCAGCTCGACAGGCCTAATTACCATGGTAACCACAGGCACTATGAGATTATGAGTGTGTTTGTGAAAACGACTCATAAGTTGTTCCCCCAGAAGCCCCAGACACACAGGCTTCTGACTGGTTTATAAAATCCATTTAGCATTTTCTTGCACTTTTGGCTTTTATTAGCATATGTGTTGCTATGAGGAGGGATCCATAAAATCAAACAGGCCCTTCTTAAAGATAAAAAAAGGAAGAAAAAAGAAAAGAAGAGTAGAAAGAAAAGAGTGAATCAGTTCCCTCTATTTACCTCAGACTTATAAAGAAATTGACTTGAATTTATCTATGGAAGATAACTATTCTTTTCCTAATTTAAATAATTTAATTATTCCACGAAGTACTTTTAGAGACTCCAGTGAAATAATCAGGTGAAATAAAATATTTAATAAGAAATACCAAACAAAATAACCTAAATTGGAGCGCACAAACAGTTACAAAATAATTCAAAATCTTAACATCAAGGTATTTTAAAGTGGATGCCCCAAGTTAAATAGTTTATTTTTAAAATTTGAAACATGAAAGAATCTAGACTTCTATTTATGTAATAAGCATCATTTAAGGCCATGTATGAACTATTCATCATAGTTTGTAGCTAGGAAATGACCACACGGCTTAGGAGACTTCAGACAGAGGCCATGGCCTGGCCTGGCTGTTCCCTTCTCTTTGAACTCTCACAAGGCACCTTTGTGGGTAGAACTCTCCTGGCCTGCTGCTTGGCACACGTCTGACTTTGGTACGACTACTGACTCCCTCAAAGGATGAGATCCTGGTGGTTTTAGTGTATGGGTTTCCTCTGTGTGAAATGGAATAAACCTTATTTCAAAAAGAAATTAAAATGAAAATTAGTTATAAAAACTTAATTCTCTTCCTCCCTCAGTAACATTTTATACACACCAATGCCACAAAATGGGCATTTAAAATCAGCATCTTCTGAATTCTATACATGTTTATGCACTCATGTCAATAACCACCCCCACAGTTTAAAAGGAAAACCAAAGTGACTATCATTTGTTATATAGCAAAGCCTGGTTCTCCTCACTCCACAGTCATTACTGGCCAGGGCATGGGGCTTATGGTCTTTGCAAATCAAAACCCTCGCTGTCCTTACACCACTGCCAATGGCCAGGGAATAGGTTTGTATATTGTTCTTACAGCATCTTTCAACAAATGACATGCTCCACACTGCTTACCTATCTTGGGCCAATGCCCCGCACTTGGCCACACCTCACAAAAGCAGGTTTGGGCCGTGTCAGTCTATTATGAATAGACTACTGCGAGGAAAACTGGAAGTGGTTATGGATAAGCCCACGGATTCCTAGATAAATAGTTCAAATCTGAGATTAGCACTCCACTGAATCAGGGCATTGACAGCTTTCTGTACCAGGGAAAGGGGCTTTCTCAGTCAACTCCAAACTCCAGTGAGGAATACTGCCTGGATGGGAATGAGTCTTTCTGCTAGAGATTTAGGAATTAGACCCTGATTAAACTAAAAGACATTCTCCTTGAGGTTTGTAGCAATATAAGTTGTAGGAATATCTCCATTTCCAGAACAATCACTACAGTTCAGGCATATGACTATAAACACTTTATACCTGTCAGATAAGGGGACTGAGGCACAGAATGTCTAAGTAACCTCCCCAAGTGCTGCTGACTCCACACCGATCTCTGTTAACTACCTAACTCCTGAATATTAATCTTACACTCTTGTTTTGCTACATGGCTGCATTTTGGATTTTTCAAGACAGAACAAAAGATAGATTGGACCAATATATTTTGGCCTAGAAATTCTCACTTTTCTTTACAATTTTTTATTGAAAAAAATCTTAAAAGTTTTTTAATATTAACTTTTTTGCTTAAAGGAGAAAAATAACAATAAAACTGTTAGTGAAGTGACTTAATAATATACATGGATATCAGTGTTCCATAAAAACATTCATGAAGTCTTAAAGGAAAAAAAAAGATCAGTTCACTCCATGGAAAACCTCAAAAATGACAGTGAGATTTTTGTTTCTGTATAATGTTTTTCTTATATGCTCGACACAGATAAGACAAATACCCTTCTTAAACACAGCTCTGTTGACATTAGACATTAACTGTACTTTCCTGTTTAAATATGCAAATATAAGAGTAGGAGGCACTCCATGATCCATGGCAGAAAGAGCACTCCCACTACCACCTGTCTCCTAGGATAAGAATACACAGAAACACAACTCAGTGACAGGCCGCCACAACACTGAAATCTCTCCTTGCCCCTATTGCTGTGGCACAACTGAGTAGAAAGCAGGAACGAAGGCAAATGTAGCATTGCTGGAACCACGTACTTGTCCCCAGAAGTAAAGAGTGGAAACCTATTCTCTAAGTAACTTGTAATCAGAAATGCCAGCGATCATTCAGGCCTCACTTACAGGCACTGTAATCAACAAAATATGCCCCTTGGGAGAGAAAAAAAATCTTCTCATTTAAGTTGGACAGATGAGTCCTTGTCCTCTGAGCTTATTCATTACTCAGCCCATGCTGGCTTTTATTTAGACCAAATTGATTTGCATGTTCAGTCACAGAGAACCAATATATATACATACAT
>LOEQ01009991.1:36559-49705 GCA_001685075.1 Bramus lutescens | reverse complement strand
AGAGAGAGAGAGAGAGAGAGAGAGAGAGAGAGAGAGCATGTTGCTCTCAAAATGGAATGTAGAAAAATAACTCAGGTCAGGCTGCGAGGTTTGGGCCCAGGAGCTATTTGATCTTCAACTCTCAGTGCCCTTACTTGCAAAACAAAACTAGTAATAGGAAGATATATTGACAGTCTACCTGAGAGCCACCAACCCCTTTGGTTTTGTTAATAATAGTGAACCTTTCTCCTGAGTTCTGGTGACCATGTTTTTCACAGAGGTTGGGCTGCTCCAAGGCCTCTGGAAGGAAATTCCCAAATTGGACATTCACAGTGGTTCCTTCTGCTTGGTCATGTGTGAGTCAGGAGGGGATCCAGCTGGAGACACCCTTTCTCCTTGCCTTCTCTTCCTTTTGCAGTGCCATGGAGCGCACTGGGGTCTTGGGCGCACAGGCAAGTGCTCTGTGCTTCAGACGCAGCTCCAGCCNNTTGTAGAGATGGGATTTGTCCCTATAGCTTCTAATAGCTTTGACTTCACTATGTACCCATGTTAGCCTCGTACTTAAGAAATTCCTGCCCATATCACCCTAGTGTACAGGTAACTCCACAGGCTTCTTTTCAGCTTTAAAAAGGTGCACGTGCGACAGGTGTACCTATAATCAGACCTATAATCCCAGCAGTAGGTAGCCTGGGACAGAGGACGGTCACAACTTTGTGGCCAGTCTGGACTGCATGATGAACTCTATGACTCTGGTACACTGAGTGAGAAACTGACACAAATGAATGCATGAGCTTCCTGAGAAGAACTTAGCCCCTCAGCTGTGCTTGTAGGCAATGAGCTGCTTTAGCAGGCATCTCCACACAGTTAGGAGAGCTGGCCCAAGAGCACATCAGCATGCTGAGGCTACCAGAGCAGGAAGAATAAAAGAGTTGAGCTCATTGAGGACACTGCCCAGCTGCTAAATAACAGACTCTGAATCTTGAGATAAATTTCCCATTGTTTCCACTTAGGCAGCAGCTTTTTCCCTCCCCAGCATCTCAAAATATTCTGGCAGAAAAAAATGTTCATTTCACGTGGTTAATTTAAAGATGAGCTGAAAACAGTAACATTTAAAGTTTAGGGCACAGACTGAATGCTCCTCAAATGCTGGTTCTCAACTGGTTTGTGAGGGTGGAGCTATTCATCCCTCCTAAAGGAGGGAGTGCTTTATTCGTATGACTTGAATGATTCCTCTGTAAGAGTTTTGCTGCTTCCCCCAACACAAGTAAAGACAGAAACCATTGCTTTCTCTTCTTTATTCAACTAAGAGATGAGTATCATGCATCTTAGGTTATTTTAAACAAAAAGATAGTGTTTACTTCAGACAACAAACCCTGTTGAGTTGATTGCAGTGTAGGAAAAATCTATAATTAAATGGAGACATCTTCCTGACTGTGCAAATCGATTTAATCTAAATAAAATCTAACCCAGGCCAAATATTCAACACCATAGCCAAGCATTCTGCCTTGGAACCTGTCTAGGTTGACTGAAAAGTGGCTTCCAGTAGAAGAAAGTCTATAGATCACCCTGCTTCTGTGGGAGGAAGGGCATACCGCCTCTGGGGTGTCACCTCATCCTTACTGCAGAAAAGTATTTGTATTTTCTGCTTGGAAGCACTCTGGCATGGCCTTGAACTCCACATGCCTGACTTCTTAGCAACCGAGGTCTTAGCCCCAATATCACCTCTTCAGAAGCCTTCTAAGATTATCAGAAAGCAAAAAATCAAAAGACCTAAGTCCCTGTCATCACATATACAACCTATATGACTCCACTACCCTTTTCAGCTAACACAACACACAATGGTAGATGATACTTTCTTACACTGTAAATTGTCTCTGCCCATGGTTTCCAATCCTGGGTAACCCTGAGTTCATAGTCTGAGGTGAAGCTGGGACATAGCTTTTTTTTTCTCCTAAAAGCACCCCCTTTTGATTTTTAATGTGCAGGCAGATCTAAGAACCTCCAGTTTATGTGTTTAATTGAGTCTCTCATAAAACTAGAATTTAAGTTCTAAGAAAAGAAAGAACTGGCCTGTTTTGTTCCCTGGCATCTCAAATGGCAGGTGGCACAGGGCAGACATTCATTTGAGACTTGTAGACAGACTAACTGAATCGTAATTACTCCTGCATCTGCCTGTTTTCCCCCGTGGTCTGTGAGAGCCCAGAGAACAAGCTCTATGTCTAGTTCACTCTGCATCAAAAACATGAGTCACTGAAGAAAGTTCAGTAAATAACTGGATGATAAACAAGTTGCATTGTTGTGAGGGAGATAGAGACAAAACCCAATGTAGCTGCTATCCTCAAAGTGTTTGCTGTGTGGTTAAAGGTGGAGTGCGTGTACAAGATTAATACACACACCAAAAGGAGCTAAATACTGTGGTGTAAGAACAAATATCAGGGAAGAAAAAAAAGATTGTTGTTTATTTAGGAAGGAGGAGAAGAAACCAAAGAAGGCTTCATGGAATACATAACCAAACTGAGCCTAGTTAGAATCTAGCTCCTTGCAGAAGCAGGGCTGTGAGGTGAAATAGAGAAGCAGAAGTAGGAAATCTAATCTAAGGGAAGGACAAACCACTCCTGTAGCAACCAAGAGGCCTGAACCAAGAGACTATTATCACCATAGAAACGAATAGAGAGTATCGGGGTTTGCTTCCAATCCCAGTCGCAAGAACTATTCAGCTTACTGCTGCTCAGGTTGCTTGCTGAAGAAAATAGGAAGAGTGAGGTTTTCTAAGTAAGAATTGAAAGAGGAGAGTTTTTACCATTAGTAGCCATGGCACTCGGGAAGGAGCAGATTTGAGATGTAAAAAGGTGGTTGTGAGTGTTTTCTCAGATGTGAGAGTTAAGTTGGATGCTCTAGTAAGTTTACTATGTAAGCTTAGAAATCAGTGAGAGCTCAGAGGGAACAGAGTTGGGGCTGACCCCCACACAGCAATGATTAGAACCAGAGGGAAGGATGTAAGTTGGCGAGAGGGAAAGAGGATGGGCAGAAAAGCACTATGCAAGAGTTAGTGGAGCTGGAAGCCTTTAAGTGGTGTGGAGAAAACAAGAGAGTCAAGAAAGGTCATAAAAGTCAAGTGGTGCCAGGCATGATGGCACACACCTGTAATCCCAGTACTCAGAACACTGAGACAGGAGACAGCCTGGGCTACACTGTGAGACCCTATCTCAAAGGAATAAAGTCAAGGTCAGGAGATTGTATTTAGTAAGTTATGCATGTAAGAAAACAAACTAAATGAAGATAATAGGGAAGCAACTAATTAAGGAATGAAATCTGGAACTGATGAGGTGGCTCAGCAGTAAAGGTGTTTGTCACCAAGCCTAACAACTTGAATTTAGTTCTTGGAAGGCACATGGTAGAAAGAGAACTGACTCCCACAGATCATCCTCAGACCTCAGACCTCCACACGTACATACACACGAGTAAATATAGTAAAAATGATTATTAAAAGAGAAGAAATCCAACATGGAGGAAGGAAAATTACTGTGAGAACGTCATCACTTAGACAGTAAGAGGAAACATTCTACAGTGAGGATATATCCTCACTTTGAAGGAAAGGCTAAGAAAAGAACACAGAATTAATGGGATTCTGATCCAGACACTTGTACTCCTAGCTCCATTCATATGTTAGAGTCTAACCCTTAGTGTCATTGAAGTCAGAGGAGGAGGGACCTGTGCAGAGGTGATCATGTCATGCATGGGATTGATGCCCTTGGAGTAGTGGGCCTTCCTGAACATAGAGGAAACAAGGAAACAGCATCTCAGAAAAGTAGGTCCTTACCCAATCCACTGGCACCATGATCCAATCTCCAGGAACAAAAACTGTGAGAAATGAATTTCTGGAGTTTATAAAAGGCCTGGTCTGTGGTAATTTGTTATTGCAGTCTAAATGACCTAAGACAAGTGAAGACAAAAAGAAAATTTGAAATAATAAGAACTGAGGAAGCCACCAGGTGGTGGTGGCACACTCCTTTAATCTCAGCACTTGGGAGGCAGAGACAGGTGGATCTCTGTGAGTTCAAAGCCAGCCTGGTCTATAGAATGAGTTTCAGGACAATGATAGGCTCCAAAGCTACAAAGAAACCTTGTCTTGAAAAAGCAAAAAGAATTGAGGAAGCCTCTAACATATGAACGTATGTTAGAAAAAATAAGGAACAAAGTGAGTGAGTAATGGCTGGGGCTGTACAGATTTCAATATGAAGGCATGGGACGGAGTGAAAGTGAAATACAAAAAAAAGAAAAAAGAAGGAAGAAAGGAAGAAAAGGAGGGAAAGGGCTTTCAAGAAACAATCGCTTGCTGACAGGGTGGCAAAGCACAAGGTGAAGCAGTCAACCTAGTTTTCAGGCCCTCTCTCCTGCCTCAGGGCCTAGGCACAGGGGAGCTGATCATAAGAGTAAATGCCTGGCCCAACTAGGCCAACGAGGGTGGAGGAAGCAGTCAAGACGCTGACTGGCGTTTCAGTCTTCCCACTAAGTGCTAGCCCTTCTGCTCATACTTACCCAGAGATAGAAGGTTCCTTCTGCCTTACTTCAGACCTCTGCAGTAAAACTGCCTCAAAGAAACATGCAATCAAACCAAGATAACTGAACACCCTCTGCTGTGGATTGTGTTGTTTGTTCAGAGTGTGTGTATGTCCATATGGAGTTACTTGAGGTTCTATGGCCATAGCCAGGAAAATGCAAACCCAATCACAAAGAGATTCCACTTTCCACCCTAGGGTGGCAATTAAAAACAAATAAACAAAAAGAATCAGCCTCAGATGTTGGTTAAGATGTAGGTGAACTGGAACCACTGTGCTCTTCTGGTTGGATAGATGTCACATTGTTCGGCTACAATATGGTGGTGCCTCAAAAATTGAACACAGAAACCACAGACTCTACAAATATATATTCATAACAGTGTTGTTTGTAATAGCCAAAAACTGATCAAAGAATTAATGAACAAACAGCATGTGATAGATATAAGAGATGGAAAGTTATTCAACTTAAAAAGGTAGGAAATTCTAGCATGTGCTACAATAAGGATGAACCTTGGAGACAATATAGAAGATGAATTAAGTTCATTATGAAACATTGTGTGATTCCTTCGCTGTCAGGTTCTTAATCAAATTCATAGAGACAAAGTGTGATGGTGTTTGACAGAGCCTGGGCTACAGGGAAAAAGGAGAGTTACTATGTAATAATACTGATTTTCTGTTTTACAAGATTTAAGAAAGACAGACTATGGTGGTGCACACCTTTAATCCCAGCACTTGGGAGGCAGAGGCAGGTGGATCTCTGTGAGTTTGAGGCCAGTCTGGTCTACAGAGCGAGTTCCAAGATAACCAGAGCTAGACAGGGAAACCTTGTCTTGAAAAATAAATAAAAATAAAAAAAGAATTCAGGAGTAGATGGTAACAAAATAGCACAATAATGTGACTGTATTTAACACTACGGAACTGCATGATTAAAAGTGAATAAAATGGGACATTTTGTGTTAAGAATATTCTTTACAATAAAGAAATCTCTGTTCCCCCAGGCAGCGGCAGAAACCAATACTAAGCTAACGTTTCCTCATGCCACTACAGAACACAATGATGTTTCAACTCTTTTTTATAACCACACACAAAAGCAAAGTCTGCATCACATAAAGCCCTGACTGTGTGCTGCTATCCCTTTTTCACAAGGAATTAACTAAATTCACAAATGATTGTACTGAGTCAGGTCATAAGAAGCAGTGGTAGGTCCCAGGCAGACCATTCTGCCTCCAAAACCTGCATTCTTGGCGCTATACGCCAGTCTTTTCTTTGCCCCACACTGATCTCTTGTGAACAGGTTTTCTGCTTAATCTTTTAGATTTAAAAGTCGGCCCTGTCTTCTGAAGCAGCCTAAAAAAGTTATTCGATTAAGCTCATCACTATATACCCATCACACGAGGCCCAGGGCCGGCCGTAAAATGAGGCATGCTTCCAATCAATCATTGACCATATGTCAGAAAAAGGGGAGGAAAAAAAAAGCACATATAATTAAAATTTCAGTGTTTGTCTACTGCTTCTAGAGCCACCAAATATCCTGAGCAAAAGAACGCCTGCTAGTATTCTATCCAGCCAGAGGACTGGGAATAGTCTCATTGTGTATAGGAGAAGCAAGCCCATCTGCTTCTTGCTTAAGAAAGATCCCTGCCTTCATCCCTACCCATCTGCTGCTCTGCACTCACGTTTTGCCTCAAGCTGGAATTTCACAATTAAGGAAGTGTTTGGTGCTGTGCAGAAAACAGGCGCCTCTTAGTTGTTCTCAGAAAGGTAGCAAGGGGCCCCTTGACGGTACTCTGCCTACTATGAGACACGGGGTGGGGGTAAGGGTAGGAGGGTGAGTGAAGTGTAACACATTTTCTAGACATCCCCAAACAAAGCCGGGTGTTGGCATCATCTGGGGAACACAGGCTGTCGATGATCAGGATAGAGGGAATGTCCTCCAAAATAGCCCAGAGGCCCAGCTTCCTATTTCATTTAGAGACACCAGGCTAAGTCTAGCCTCGGCCCCATCCAGAAGATCGGCGCTACATATTTTACCTTAGGATGCAGTGGGGACTGTGGAACCCTGACAAGTCTCGCTTTGATTAAATTCAAGGAATCCTTCCCAAGAGCCCCATGGTTACAGAAACTCCTACACAAACTTAGGAAAATATAAATTTATTTCTTCAGTGTCCATGAAAGCTTCCTGTCTCAGAAAATGCACCGCTACTCCACAAAGTCTGAGAAACTAAATTAATTTCATAAAGATAACAAAACAAAGCAGAATCCCAACCATATGGCTCCTTCAACTGACAATAGTGTTATCCCAAAAGTACATACTTTCTCCGTGGGTATATTTGGTTATTTAAAAATGTATTTTAATAATTCATGAGTGCCATTTTATTGTTTTCACTCTACCACCCGAGCTTCCTTCTTTGTTTTGAAAAATATCTCTTTTCATTATATAAAGAAAGTAAAAAATTACTTTAATCAATGCTCTCTTGTGCTTAGCCACACACTTTCTGTTGGAGATATTTTTAAATTATACCACAGTTTATTAAGCTGTTTATCCTGTATGTTCTGCCAAAGTAAACTAGCAATCTCAGTTCAAACCCATTAGACCTCTTTATTGCACTTTTACGTGTATCATTCACAAACACGAATGAGTTTCCAGTCCCAGACTCGTTATCAGCATCCACTACTTGGGGAAAATGCAGAATAAAAATTGTGTCTTGATTATATTACTTCAGTGTACAGCATACACAGACAAGGAGACAAACCAGCTCACTTTGATATTATCTCTGTCTGGAATTAACAATCGCTTTGATCTAGAGATGAATAAATACAGGCATAGAATCCTATATTCACACACCGGTATCCGATTTGGGGCAAGTTACCATCTCTAGTCCATGGTCCTTCGAACGAGGATGTAACTTTAGGGTAAGACCTAGCTGGCTCTGTCTGAGGTTACCCTTCAAGCAGCTGCACAGAGCAAAGAGAGGAAGACACTGGTTCCTTAGTGGTAAATAATGCCTGCCCCTCACTCGCGAAATCTGAGCTTTTGTTGGAAAAATAAATCTATATACAAAAGGACCCAAACTCCCCAAAGCCAAAGCACAGCCATAATGTTGCAATGAAGTATATGAATGTGCTTAACGTCTTTCACTACTTACACCCCAAAGCAAAGGATTGCCACGCTCGGATGCCCAGACTGCAGCTTCACAGCCCAGCTGACTGCAACTCAATCCTGTCTAGCTGCCGAGCCAGCTAAGCAAACCACTTCTTACATTCAGCGTGTTTTCCCAAACACTGAGGGTGGTTTCCCACACCCTAAACAAAATGTTTCACAAATCTGACCATCCTTCTTAGGAAAATAAATAGATGAATAAAACTAAAAGCCCCATCTGAGCCACTTTCCCAAAAGCCTGAAACAATGTCCCTCGATTCCCGAAGAAATCCGCCCTAAAACCCACAGGCACGGTCATTTTATCTCTATTCAAAAGGAGCTACGCGATTAAAAAAACGTGTCCTTTACCTTGCTTGGCTCCCGAGGCTTGGTTAGAGAGCAGCTTCTTCTNGTAGGAGTTGCCCACGGAGCGGCGTCGAGTGTCTGTCTGTAGCAGTCACCGCAGCCCAGGCGTGAGTCCCCACCCAGCTTTGTCTTCAATCATAATTTCTACAGGAAGCAGCGCATCTCCCACTTCCTCCTCTCTTAGTATCGAGTAGCAAGCCACCTTTCTTGTTTGTCTCTCACTCCACTTCAGGGCTTCTTCTGAGTGACTTTGCCTACGACTGAGGGTAATTTGGCTCTAATCCCCTGAACTCCTTTGTTCCAGCGCCCCTCCACCCCCACCTCCCTACTCGCTGTCTTCTTTCCCTGACTCATCTCCCAAGCTTCATCTCCCAGCAGCATCCACAGACTGTCTCAGTGGGTCTCCTTCTCAACACCTAAGCTGCTTTCTCATTCTGAATCGCAGCTGCTGTTTTTATAGAGTCAGTGGCCCGCATCAGCTCTGGTCCTGAGATCCGGCTCCAACCTCCACAGCTTCTTCTGATTTATGGCCTATCCGCATTCCGGGGTAGCTTGCAGCTACCGGGGTAGCTTGTAGAGTTTTTCCTTTGTGGCCAACCTTCCCGAAGCTTCATTCCCCCAAGGTCTCCCTACCACTGAGATTTTATTTAGCCCATATGCTTAGAAAATAATGGCCCCAGAGGACTTCTGGGACATGGAAACTAAGCCAAGTCCTGCAATGCTGAGGTAGACCTATCAGTGAAAATAGGCAAAAATTTAAAAAAAAAAAAAGATGAATGAAAGGAGTGGGTGATCCCCAGTGACCTGGATTCCCAGCCTAGAAACAGGTCCCCTCTTCCACCACCCATGCACTTATTGGTAGGGCTGAGAGGGTCTTCATGGCCTCTGGTCCCCTTCATGGTTGGTATCACGGATAAAGGTAGAACTTATAGGCAGTCTATCCATCAGAGTTAGAATCTGAGCTATCATCCCTGCCTGTGAACTTAGACAAATTACTTTTACATGTGCCTCAGTTTCTCCACTAGCAAGAAAAAGAGTTGATCATACCATATTTCACAGTGAACAATCTAAGAAATAAATAAGGCCAGACAGAAACATGGTGTATCTCATAGTTCTAGGAACAGGAAATACTCAGTACATACGAGTGCATATTATTTATAGGAGCTTGAAACTCAGATGTAACAAGTGACTTGAACAGCCAAACCAGGACCAGTGTTTGTTCCTCTGGCTCCCCCACAGCTGACCCTGATGTTCATGGTAACAATACAACCAAGGCTTGAGTCATTCTTTTTCTTGATTAAGGAAACTAGTTTAAACACTGACAGGGAGGTGGGGTGGGAGGGATGGGGTGGGGTGGAAAAGTGAGTCCTTGTTCCAAAAAGGAGGTGGTGCTTTACCAACTGGGTGTGATAGACAAGAGAATCACTTTGAGCTCAAGGCTCCCATGAGTTACATGGTGAGACCCTGTCTCAAATGTAAATAATAAATGAATCCTCCCTCAGAAGCAGGGCCTAGAAAGCTACCCTTCTCAAGCTTTAGAAGTAATCTTTAACCGTATTTTTAAGGTCCTATCCTACCTTCATCCCCCAGCAAGGAAACTGACAGGAACATTAGAAATCTAGGATTGATGCAGGCTCATCTAGTGAGACTTCTTAGTGCACCTTGAGGTCCACAACATGTCACCAGGGCAGGTACAGAATTTAATCTCTGTGAAGTGTTTTAAGACAGTCCCAGGTTCCATTTTGTTTTGATTTTAAGTTCCATAAAGTTTCTTGGAAATCTTTTTATTGTAAGGGATCCTGATGCAAGTCAAGCTAACATCTGAAAATTACAAAGGAAGTTGTTGAGCTTTGTTTATTTCCATATTAAAACCGAGAAATCACCTCTGAAGTAACAACAAATAGGAGTGCTATAACTTCTGTCTGTCTATCATCTGTCTATCTATCATCCATGAGAAAGGGGTTGGTACTTTTGTTTAAGCTTTTGTAAGAAAATCTCTTTTGATTAATAAATTACTAGGAATTAGGTCTGCTACCTTCTAATTCATCCTTTCATCTCTGTTCATAAAGCTCACAGTAGGTTGAGCTGCCCAGCTCAAGGAGCGGGCAACCAAACTCCTCAAACTAAAGCACTAGCTATTAAGATCCTGTCATTGGCCGCATTGCTTTCAGCTAGGTGTAGCAGCTTCTTTTTTCGGGAGACAGAAGTCGATGGTGTGTATAGCTCAGCCAGGGGAAGAGATTAATCCCTGACAGCAGGTCTACAAAGTATCCATTTCAGAGGAACATGGTAGCATTTTACCTCATGTGGAATGTGCATGCCATCAATTGTCAGATGCATGCATTTGATGATATATATAGGGCTGATGGGGACACAAAGAACATCATTTTAGCCTGATGTCTGTCCTGCATTTTTGAGCATTCTGGCTAGCAGATTCTTTGGAATTCTAGACATAACTTTTACCAGAAGCTTATTCCTCTTTCTATATTTACCATTTCTTTTTAGTGAGGCACATCAACCAACTGTACACACAGTACTAGGATGACCTCAGACCCCTTTTTCTTTGCTATTTCAAAGTAAATCAGTCTTTGATTGTTACCTCCAAGTTATCTCCTTACTCAAGATATTTCTTTCTTTTCCCCTATGGCCACCTTCTGTCCTCCCTCCTTTGGGTTTCCTATGCAACTGCAATGTTTCCTTCTACCTCCAGTTCTAAGTCATCCTCACCAGAATTACAGTTTCAGAATGAAGAGTTGACCTGCCCTGTTTTCATCCCTCCCTTTCTGCCCTTCCCATGGCTTATGAGATACAGGCCTAAATCCCTCTGCACAGTACACAGTGATGCTCCCCACAGGATGTCACCTGTCCAAACTCCAGCCTTATCGCCTCTTTCAATCCCACGTCTACCTTCCCAGTGGGTGAATGGTACAGCCTGCTTCCCATCCACCACCTCTGTACCTTGGCACCTACCATTCCGATCCCTACACACACCCTCATCCTTCTCCCCATGATAGTATTCTGAAAAGCCCTGTTTATCATTCAAGACAACCTTTTGTAGAAGTCTTCTTTGATAGCTTATTTTTGTTGTCAGCTTGACTGGGTTTAAAATCACCTGGGAAAAATCTCTGGATGTGTCTGTGAAGGCATTTCCAGGGGTGCCTAACTGAGGGTAGAAGGTAAACGCGGAATGTGGGGTGCACTATTCCCTGGGATGGGAACCCAGACTGAATTAAAAGGGAAAAGGAGGAAGGCAAGCTGAGATCCAACTCTCATGTCTTCCTGCTTCCTATAACAAGATGCTGCATACTTCCTCCACCATGCTGTCCCAGCCATGACAGATGTGAACCACCCTAAATGTGAACCACTATAGACCCTTCCTTTTTTAAGTTGCTTTTGTCGAGTATTTTATCACAGCAGTGAGAAAAGAAAAAAATCCCCAGCCATGTAAGCAGAGCCAGTTCTCTACTCTGCCAGGGCGTCCTGCCATGTGGCTTCAACCTTGGTTGTTTTAATGCTGATCTGCTGGATACCAGTTTCAGCCCTCTGGTTTGGGCCCCTTGTGTTTTCTTAACTAATGTAGCAGGTAGTTCAACAGTTGTGGTACAAATTCCCAAGCTTTTGTATTTCTTTGGGTGCCTTGGAAGGGGGTCAGGAAGAAAGTTTGAAATGAGAACTTGGTGCAGACCTCACTCCCTGCAAAACTGCAGGAAACCATGTTAGTGTACACCAAATTCTGAACATTTGTTGTGGCCACATACCTGACAGAAGCAATTTAAGGTATGAGAAATTTATTTTGCCTTATGGTTAGATATGGTCCATCTTCATGGGGGAAACATGGTGGCTGAAGTGGCTGGTTGCATGGAGGAAGGAGCTTGCCAAGCAGCTTGTTCACATTTTGGTGGGTTGCCATAATCCAACTACTTCCCATAAGTTGGGAACAAAACTTTCAACACATCAGACTTTGAGGAAACTCTTGAGATACCATTCATAATGAGTTTATTCTGACTAGCCAATGTCTCCACAATGCCCAGTGCACTGTAGACATTAAATTTTTGCTAAGTTGATGAAGAACCCCAGAAATAAGAGAGACAAGTTATCATACTAAGAGAATGATGAAGTCTAGTGTTGGTAAGACTCATAGCTCCTAGGCTACGATGGCTCAGTGTGCAAAGTATTTTCCACATAAGAATAACCACCGTGAATTTAGTCTTTGGAACCTACATAAAGGTAGAGGAAGAAAACTAACTCCCAAAAGCTGTCCTCTGATGCCCACACAAGCACTAGGGCTAGTACACACTCACGTGTACCCCGCCACCACAAACACACACCACTATTGCTACTTTTAATAGTAATAAAAAGTGTCAAGAGGTAAAGGGTTGCTGGTGAGGACTTCTGTGTCTCTGGTGTGCAGCAATGAATCTGTGGCCATGGCATCAAGTCATACCTTTTGATACTAGATTCTCTCCCTCATCCAAAGGAAACTGCTTTATACCCTGAGGGTTTGGTTTCTCCTACTTGGTACCTGGCAAATGGTTCATCTGCACTGTGTCTTTGGGGGCTGAGGGAGGAGAAACTTATCCTTACAAGGATAGATTGTCGCCATATTTGGATCCATCAACTGGAGTCACTCCCCGCTGCTAATGAAGACATGCTTTCGCACTACAAGCTGGTCTCTCCCTTGCATCTGTCACTGCATGTCAGTAAGCTTCCACATCTCATCTGTCCTGCGAAGAACAAGAAATTCCCCTAGGTGCTGTTGGCATATTTTGAGAAGGACAAGAGGAATTTGTCTCCTAAAGATCCACTTTAAAATAAGATCTCCCAAAAGATAACTCCAAAATGACAGCCATACAAACAAAACACAATTTAATGTGTTCTTATTTTAAGAAGGATAAATGTAAATGGTTACTTCTAAACTTCAAGCACCTTCTTCCACCTGAGACAAAAATAATACAAATTTCAAATGAAAGTGTAGTGACTAGGCTCCCGCACGGCTAGCTTATACCCCGAGATAACAACACACCAATTGTATTCATTTAAACACTCCTGCATCATTTCCCCTTTTTCTGTTTAAACAAAAAGGAAAGGCTTTCATTTTAACAT
>LOEQ01009991.1:3223-21945 GCA_001685075.1 Bramus lutescens | reverse complement strand
CAGGACCTTTGGAAGAGCAGGCAATGCTCTTAACCTCTGAGCCATCTCTCCAGCCCTAAAGGGCATGTTCTTTGCAAACACCTTTTCATTTGTATAAAGTGGAAGCTAGGAGTGAAGACTGGCTCCATCTCCTGCACACTTCTGTTGGGTATTTCTCTTATATTTTTAACCAGGAAAGTGCATTTTGATGAGGCATAAATGTGAAAGACGAATGGTGAATTGAACATAACAAAAATACAAAGTTACGTCTCAACTTCTTACACACTCGAAAGTCTCCTGCTATGTCTCCACTGCAGCAAATCTTACTCTGGATTTGAAAACTTAGATCAAGTAAAGTTGGCATTAAACTCAAATAAGTGTGTGCACCCTCACAGCAGAAGTTTTCATAAAGTCACTGGGAAGTTGCATGGCCTTGATTTGACTGTGCATAGGCTGATCATAGCATGTTAACAACCCGGAAAGTTGCATGGACTTGATTTGGCTATGAGTTGGCTGATCATAGCATGTTCTAATGTAACAACCTCAAGTGTGTCCAGTGTGCTGCTGTGTTCACTTTTGGACTTTCTTTAATTCTTTTTTATTTTCTTAANAGTTTTCATAAAGTCACTGGGAAGTTGCATGGCCTTGATTTGACTGTGCATAGGCTGATCATAGCATGTTAACAACCCGGAAAGTTGCATGGACTTGATTTGGCTATGAGTTGGCTGATCATAGCATGTTCTAATGTAACAACCTCAAGTGTGTCCAGTGTGCTGCTGTGTTCACTTTTGGACTTTCTTTAATTCTTTTTTATTTTCTTAATGATTCAACCATAACCTAATTGCTGAAGTGAGGAGATACGTAATTAGTTATTGAATGAACACTTTCCCCCTACATCTTCAAGCAAGGTCAGATCCTAAAGGTTATGACCCTAAAAATATATTAGAAAAGTAAGAGATTAGGACTTAACTGTTTTTCTGGAAGTTTCTGTGTTTTGGTATGTTAAGCATTATGCTATATATGAAAAGAAAAAGAAATAAATGGGCATGAATACAAAAGAAAAATACATTTGTGTTCAGAAAGGGTTGGCTGGAACGTCATCATAAAGATTCCCAGTGTTCAGTCGGAAGTTCCCTTCTTTAAGTCTTTTCTTGTCTGTCCAAATGGTTCAGTTCACTAAGTACTGTGCATTATGAGGCCAGAGTGGTCTGCAGAACCACAAGCAGCTGGCATTTTAGGGTCAGATAAAGGAAAATTCAGATTTCCAAAACCTAACATGTAAACCTAAGGTTTTGATCTCTGGTATTTCAAGGAAGTTATTAGACTTGTTTACTAAGCCTAATAGTTGATTTTTGTGACCTTAGTCGCCCTACTTAAATTTACTTTAAAAATTTCTACGGCTCTGCAGTAATTTCTGATCTTAACAGTGGTTTGATAGAGTCACTACCTTTGCCAAAGCCACACTGTACATCCAGTGTTCAATATCCTGGGTGTTTGGTGGTGAACAACTAAATGTCTCTTTCTCTGAAGGCACCTTGGTGCTTACAAACCTGTACTTCCAAATGTTACTTCAAATAGTAAAATAATTTTTCAGTATAAAATTAACATCAGGCGTTGAAATTTCCTCGCAGAAACCGAGCAAACGATTTCCAGAAAGAAAGGCTGTATGATTTTTCTACTGATGTTTCATTCGAGCAGATAATAGCATATCCATTTTCCAATGTTCATGCCAGTATTGTCTTTTCTTGTCTTAAAGCTAAAAATCAAGAATGATGATTTTGAGAATATTCTCCAGCTCAAACCTGAAAAACCTGGTGTTAGTCTTGGGTAGTTTCCAGTGACCCTCTGCCTCCTTCTTCCTGTCCCCTGTGTCGATTTGGAACTGGGCAGCCATTTTTGTTTTTGGAAGGGAAAGGAGACAGATATAATGAATGGCTTTTATTGTGCAATATTTCAAGCTCTCTTGAATGCATTCGAATGGGATGGAAACCGTTCTGCCCTATGTCATAGCCAAAACAAACACGACAGATTCCCTAAACCTGGACGTGCGTTTCTCTCAAACTGGCAGCAGAGTTCAACTCTCGGGACAAGAATTTGGTTTGACAATTTTTAGACCTTGTTCGACTGAATATTAGTAGAGGTCACAGCCAAAGCAAATACCATGGGAGAAACAACGCATGTATTTACAGCCTGCAGGTGACTTTTTTTCCTTAAAAAGTTAGAAATTTGTCTTAAAGAATTGCATTTGTGGTAATACTTTTATCCAGACAACTTTTGCTAATATTTTAAGAATGAACTGTCTGATAATGCTAACTCCCAATGTAAATAATTCCACAGAGGTCCCCAAAGAGCGATAAATGCTTGAATTTAAGTATTTAAACATTTAGAGACCACTAAGAATCTGAGAATTCTAAGGCCATCAAGCCCAGCAAATACGCACTAGAGGCCCCTTGACAGTAGCCTTCTGTGCCCCCCCCAAGACTCCCCTTTAAGAAGTATCAATGGTTCCTTTATGAGGCAATCTCCAGGACTGTGTACTGACTCCGGTCACCCCCACTCGCCTTTAAGTACCCTTTGCCTCCACAGGGAAATGGTACTGTGCACAGTCGATAATTCACTTTGTAATATGCCATTGCGCCTCATGACCCCGACAAAGTACGTTTATTATTAATCACAGTAATAACTTGCGATTTATGGTTATTTAGCATCCACAGGTTCTCAGTTTGTGTCTTAACAAAGACACAGTGGGAACAAATTTGTAAGCCAGGCAGTCTGTCAGGCATGAAGGACTTCAGCCCACCTTTCAGATGCCCCCTTGAAACTGAAAGATACTTTCACCAAGTATTTTGCATAATGCTCCCAAACAGTGGTGTGAATGGGAAATAAGTCAATCATCTCTCGCCAGCTGCTAACTGCGGTAACTCTCTACCTGCGTCTTGCCTTTTAACTGCCTCACCATGCTGCCGCTTCCTGGATATTGCCAGTCCAGTTACGTTGCTGCAGACCACCCCAACTGGTATCTTTCAGACAGACAAATCCTCTAACATTGAGGTGTAGGTTTTTCTGTGCTTTAACTGCCAGACAAACTTGATTGTTAGTTTCAAAAGGGGGTGAAGGTATATATATGCCTAAAATAATAAAAACGCAAATTCCAACTTTAAAATGTCCACTTAAGTTCTCAGTATCCTTGAGTGACATTGGAGCTAACCGGTTTGTTTATCCAAACTCTTACTTGTCTTTAAACCTCTGAGAGCTGTAGGGTCCCTTTTTAATCTAAGTAAACTTTATTTGGGATTTTAAAACAATTGACTTCTAGTCAAATGAGGGCCTTTTAAACAAACCCATTCTTGCCTTTCCTCGCAGAGATGACCAATCTTCTCTTTAAATAAATAACCTCGCTGTCTTAATTGAGGCTTTGTCTGGCCCTTTAAAATCTTTCTGTTGTATTGCAGCCCACACTATAGTAAAACATACAGGACATCCTTGATGAAACTGTACTGTGTCGTCTGAAGTACGCAAAGAGATGGGGTAATTGAGGAAGTAACAGGCCAGAAGGCTTGGGAAGCGCTGGAGCCTTCGGATTGCACTTTTTCACCTCCTGCCTCCACCTGGCATGTAGGAGCTTAAGGAAGGCAGATGTTTGGGACCCTGGTATGCTGTTCAGGGGAGGTTTAGCTGGAGGAGCCTTTGAGTCCACAGCTACAGCCTAGTCCCCTGAATCTCAGAAACGATCCAAAATCCTATCAATTGCCGTTAACCGAATGCTGAATGATTTGCTGTTCTCTCATAGAATGTTTTGAGGGGTGGGAGCTCAGAAAAGGATCCAGAAGGAGCCGTTTCCATGGGAGCTAAATTGGAGTTTGTAGCAATCTCAGCCTGTCACTCACATCTGCACCCAGCACCACAACTCTGCTGACAACGTCCAAGCAGATTTATCCCCTGGATTCTTCTCGGAGATGGAAACTATCCCAGGCATCTACAGGCACTTGGACAGGAGGTGGCACCCCTGTCACATACCCCTGGCTGCCCCTTTCCGACTCTGCCACGCCCCAGTAAAGATCAGGGGACACAGGGTCCAAAAACTGTAGCAATTTTGAGATGTTTTCTTCAACCTTGTCCCCAGAAAGATACTCTGTGTCCAAAAGATTATTCTCCCCTAGGCATTACATCATGAATTGATTCAGTTCTTGGAGGAAGAAGCTGAACAAAATATAATAGATTACCTCTTGGGGGAACATTCTGAGGTGGTTAAGTATTCCCATGAGAAAACTAAGAAATTGCTTTATATATTGCTATGCTGTTTAACCTTTCCCTTTCATGGAGCTGAGCAGGGCACATTTATTCATTCATTCATTCATTAATTTATTTATTTTCCATAAAGGTTTTTGTTTTAGCGGGGAAGGGGCATTTCTCTTTTTAAAGAATACAAGTGGGGTTTTTTGTTTGTTTTTTTTTTGTATTTGTTGTTACTCTTGCCTGGTGCCCAGAGTATGTTGCCAGAGCCCAGAACAGGTTAGCCTGCAGCAGCTACGGGAGTATGTGCTTCCCATGTATAAACTTGGTCTCCCGGTGAGCACTGAAGAAGGAACAAAGGGAACAACCAAGGTTGGGGTAGGTAGGTGCTCGATATATTAAATTTAATTATTGTTTTGTTTTTTGAGACAGGGTTTCTCTGTGTTATAGTCCTAGCTGTCCTGGAACTATAGACCTTGAACTCACAGAGATTCGCCTGCCTCTGCCTCTTGAGTACTGGGATTAAAGGCGTGCACCACCTCCCGCTGGCTTAATTTTCTTATTAGAGAGGAGGCCTGAACTATTATGCCCCCAAGAGAAAAGAAGGAACAGCCATCTGAAGGTATTGAGTCCCATGGCCTCTGTGGCTAGTGTCTTCTAAGCAGTCTCCGTGATTGAGAAAAGGACTGTATTTCCTCGTTCTTGGAAACTGGCTCTCAGAGAAGGGTGTTAGTTATTGATGAAATAACATCCATCCAGGAAATAGCATGCTGAGAAGTGTGGGAGCTTTTCTTTCCCAAATTCCCAAGTAGAGAAGGGGCGGGAAGACTTGGCCACAAAGATGGCAGCTTGGAAGGAAGAGTGCATGGAAGGAATGAGGAGCCTGAGAAGCTGTAATACCAGAAAGCCTTTCGTCACCGCATACCCAGCTGGCGAGTGGAAGCTCAACAGTGTCCAGAGCCCAGTTAACAGCTTGTTGGGTTGTGAAGGAGTTTGCCAGCTCTGTTGGAAGGGTTGATGAGGACTGGGTGGGGCGTTGCTTTCCTGAGCATGTCAGCAGATCTCAATTGTCTGTCTCATAAATCTCTAGTCAGATTAGCAGTCTCCCCCGCGTGCTGCTCCTTTATCCCCATACAATCCCTCCGTGGTTCCAGCCGGTCCCTGTCTCAGCCTAGAGAGTCCAATTCGATTTCTGAGCTGCGCACCTGAAAGATGGGTAAAGAGCCGTGGAGGGGGACTCCTACTAATTTCTCAACTTCCTGTGGCTCTATAATCACTTCAAAATAAAAACGGTTTCAAAACAGTCAAGTGCTTAAAACAACTGTCCCAAGTTTGTGACTTGATGAGAACGTTAGTGATGCTTCCTGGCTGCTGTGCTGGAGATGCAGCTCCATGCCAGATTGCTCCCCTAGCGTCCAGGAGGTCCTGGGTTTGAACCCTAGCACTCCAGAATCGCATATAAAGATAAAAGCAATACAGATGCACATCCTGATTTTTGTCAGCCAACACCAGGTTCCA
Source organism: Bramus lutescens (assembly GCA_001685075.1). NCBI lineage: Eukaryota > Metazoa > Chordata > Mammalia > Rodentia > Cricetidae > Bramus > Bramus lutescens. The sequence goes on along the minus strand of LOEQ01009991.1, from coordinate 16,215 downwards.
GGTGTTCACTTCCTTTGGATAGAGGGTTACCAGAGGAGTGTTCTGCTGCTGTTTGTCTACAGTGACTGTCACCATATCAGGTGTTTCCCTATGTGCCTTCATTGTATGTGATTGCACTGTTGCACCCATGTTACAGGTCAGACAGCTGAGACTTAGGGGCCATGGGACCTGTCCAAGATCACAGAGTTCGTCCATAGCTGGGCTGTATTAGGAGTCCATCTGCCTGCTTGCCTTTGATGCAAAAGCTGTCGCTGGGGGAGGTTACGGTGTGAGGATGGTGGAAGAGAGAAACGCTACAGGGAGACGGGGCTTTTATGTTGTGCCTGACTTGCTGGTGTCAGCAAGACTGTCCAGTGAAGAGCTTCTATCTTCTGGACTCCCAAGACCTGATCTGCTTCTACTTCATTGAGGGGGAAGTGGGATTGTCTTGTCTGTGTCTCAGCCCCATCCTATCATTTCCCAAGGCAGTTGGCTAGTCTCATGAGTGCGTGCTGCTAACTAACCACTGCACAGTGCTGCTAACTTAAGAGTTTCATCATCAAATTGCAGTGAGGCTGTATGTGTATTCTAGTATTGAGTACCCACTTTGGCTAGGCTTGTATGCCCTCCTCTTTCACCTCCTCCCCTTGAAAGATGGTCTTACTATGTAACCTAAACTGGCCTTGAACTCATAATCCATCTTCAGCCTCCAGAGTGCTGAGATCCAGGAATGTGCCACTGTGCTCAGCTCCTTTTGTTCCATCTTTTGAGAACTCATGCCCTTGCTATTCTCCTCAGCCACGGAAATCACGGCACCTGAATCTCTTTGCTATGCTAAGTGTGTCCACCTGCAGTTTGGTGGGCAGTGTCTGGTATGCGTGTTAGCCAAGGAATGGAGAAGCTATGAGGTGCTTGCCAGAGACTGGCAGAAGAACAAAGTTGCCATCAGGGGGTCCTTCCTGACCTCAGAGTAATTAAGCTGAGCAGTCACCCCTGCATCCTGCTGGGCAAGGTCCCCCAAGTCCAGGAAGAGATCTGTGAGTGGTGAGCCGCTGTTGCTACTTCTGATAGGAGGTCCAGGTGTAGCTGGCAGTGGCACGGTTCTGTCCTGAGGGCTTAGGACAGCAAGTGCCAAAAGAAATGTTTGCTAAGTAGTAACTGCCAAGCCGTGAGTGGAACAGAATTTGAGTTGGCATGTCTGCCTTGAGTTGAGAGGCATATTAACGCAAAGGGGTCTCCTCAGCTCCTAGCTCTGGGCCATAGGAAGCTACCAGGAAGTTCCAAGAGAGAAGGAGACTTCTAAAAAAAAAGGAGCCTCCCAATTTAGGAGGAAAGCCACCCACCTTTCTCTGACAGCGTCTCCATATTTTTAAAAACTTGCTTTAGGTAAACAGACATTGGTACACGTCCTATTCCAGTCTCTTTAGCCAAACTAGCCAAATTGGTGGTGATCTCCAGGCTCAGTAAGAGATTCTATCTAAAACAAATAAACAAGGGAGAGAGCAATAGAGGCTTCTTCTGCTGACTTCTGGTCTTCAGGGGACACCCACACCACCCTCAGGGGGCACCCACACCACCCTCCAGGGGAACACACGTACTGCCCTCCTCCACAAAGAAGTGGATACCATGTGCTCCTGTGCACCACAAGAAAATGCCAGCTAAAATATTCCAGGATGTATTATTTTGTTCTTGTAATTTGGAAGATGGAAAACAACCCAGCAACTGTATATAATCAGAATGGTTGAGGTGAGAAAAGAACGGGATACTAATTTTCCAGTTGCCTCACTGAAGGACGAGCAGACAGCTAAACTGCAGAGCTCCTAAGGGTCCAGTGCTACCAGTCCTCCTGCTTGGAGTGCTCTGGTTTCCCCTCTTCGCTACATTTGTGTGATTTCTCTCTGGGATTTTATCTCTGCTCAGTGTTGGGCAGGAAAAGCCTGCCCAAGAACCAGTTTACGGCTGGATGCATTGTAAGGGAGCTCTGAATGCATGCATTTGTGCTAGGAGCTGTGTCAGTTACTCCTGTCCTACTGCAAAATCTACAGGTATTCAACCCCCATGGGACAGTCGTGGGACTGGGGCGCACTGGATAAGCAGGCTCCACCACTGCAATATTTCTACAGCATTCCTCACTTAGCGCAGGCCTAGGATTTTTCTCCAGTAGTGTGAGGTTAAGCGACGTGACAATGCACATGAGGTTCCTGTTCTAGCGCTTGGCTTGTAATTGAGACTTGACTCCCTTTGAGTTTGATGGAATGTTAGGGTGTAAGAAAAGTTAAGAGCACAAATGATATTCACTAAGATTCCCCAAACATTAACATTTTACTGACAGCTTTTTAGATGAAGGAATGATAGCTGATAGGTATAAAATGATAGACACGGAAAGGTAGACGTCTGTTTGGTAGACGTTTCTGCCTTTCTCCACTGATGTGAACCTTTTAAAATAAAACAGTCGGCGTGATTCATCCAACTCTGTAAAATACATGTCTCCTAAAGTATCATGCCACTCTAGAGGTGATTATTTGATTAGCGCAGTGAAAGAATTTCCAGCGTTCCCTAGCATGACTCAGACTCGGACACAACCCAGCCAACTTTAACTGAGCACATAGCACATATCACATGCAGGACTAGGTGCTTTGGGGAAAATAATCTTACTGATCTCTCTCTGCCACATCTTAAGGCAGGTTTATTAATCACTCAATTTCAAAGATCAGAGCTATTAAGACTCACAGACTTTTGCATGCTGCCCCAAGGACCTTAGTGAAGTGGTAGAAATGGGATTTGAACTCAGGTCCTTGGGCTCCAATCCCGGTATTCTTTCCAAAACAACAGATGATGCTTTTTGCTGCCAGTTAAGTGACAGTCACACTCTATGCTAAAACTGGGCTGGTATACAACTCAGGGTGAAGAGCTTGCCTAATATACATAAGGCCCTAGATTCAGATCTCCAGTACTACAAAATAAATGAGAATGTTACAAAAGAAAAACTGGAAGGAAAACAAGAAGGACCTTGGCTCCGAATCAGTGCACGCTGACCCCCTGCCAGGCTGCCACAGCCTTGATCTGCTCTGTTGGTTTTCCTGGTTCTGCGGAACTCTGAAGATCTGGCTGGAGCTCTCTCTGTCTCACCACACTCCTTTCACAGAGTTCCACTACTGGCTGCAGAACAATTTCTTGTCTTCAGATACCTTGAGTCAAGTCCGTATTTGAAATAAAGATTTATTTCCCCAGGGAGTGCTGATGATATTGTTAACACTGGTGACAGTGGAACTTCCTGCCCATTAGGACCTGGAAATGCTGGCCTGCCATAGGCTCTGTTCAGACAATGGGGGCAATAAGAGCTGCCAACTGATTCTTCCCATTTCCATCTGAACGGGGCTGATAGGTCCTGCCCAATCCTCTTGAGTCCTAAAGACAGAACAGCAGAAGGAACCCAGTTTATTGGTATGATAATCCTTTGGGGAGTCCTTCAGAATTCTGGCAGCATGCTTCTGGAATCAACACTAAATCTCAATACAGTCCTGTGCTTGGATCAGCAGCCCGAGCTATGAAAATTCAATGGGAGAAGAATTTTAACTCCCAGCCCAGGAACTTGGTGAACTCCGAGTAGCTTGAGAACCATTGACTGGCCAAGCTGAAAACAGCACCTGGGAATATCAGCAGGTCTAGGTCTATGAAGCTTGAATGTGGAAATGCTTCTATATGGAGGTTCATACTTCCAGATGTAGGTTCAGACTGACATGAATTTGTATGTGTTTTGCTTGTTTTGAGACAATGTCTCATGTATCCCCGGCTGCTTTCGAACTTACTCTACAGCTGGGAATGACTCTGAAATCCTGATCTTCCTGCCTCTGAAATGCTGATCCCCCTGCCTCCACCCCCCACCCCCCCATGGTAGGATTACCACCACCTCCGGCTTATGCTGTGTTGAGGACCAAACTCGATGCTTTGCTTGCACTGGGCAGGTACTCTATCAACTAAGCTACATCCCAAGCCTCTGAACTGTATTCAAATCCCAGTGGCCTTGAGCAAGTAAACCTCAACTTCACCATTTGAAATGGTAGTAATGTATCTGGTTAAGGAGTGGAAGTAAAGAGCCTAGGATAAACTCTGGTCCTTAGAAGCTCCTCATACTCTGTGTTTGAGAAATGACTTAGTGTTAAGAGGGCATATTGCTCTTTCAGAGGACCTGAGTTTGAACGCTCCCAGCATCCACATCAGGAGCTCATCAGCCACTTAAAGCTCCATCATCTCTGGACTCCATGGGTACCGCACTCAAGCACACATACTCACACAATACACATAAATGAAAATAAATCTGAAAGAAAAGGAAATTCTCATACTGTGTGTCCTGCTTCTTTCTTCTTGTAACAGAAGCTAGAGTTGTCTGGGAAGTGGACCCTCAGTTGAGAAAATGTCTAGGCAAGTCTATAGGGCATTTTCTTAATCATTGCTGTAGAGAGGCTCAGCCCACGGTGGACAGCATCACCCTGGGCAGGTGGTCCGAGGCTGTATGAGAAAGTGGATTGAGCAAGTGAGCGGCAATCCCCAATGGCTTCTGCTTCAATTCCTGCCTCAGAGTCCCTGCCTTGAATTCCTGCCCTGACTTCCCTCATGATGATTATGACCTGACAGCTGTAAGCCGAATTATACCCTTTCTTCCCCAAGTTGCTTTCAATCGGGGTGTTTTCTCAACAACTAAGACACCATGACATAATGTAAAATCAAGTCAAATGGGGCAAAACTGATTTTTCCTTGTTTCCTTTCTCTTGTCGGCTTCTTTCATTCTGCCTCTCTGTTCTTCCCTGTCTCCTTCAACACCTCCTTTTTCCTCCCCCTACCATCTCAAGTCCTACGCTGGCCCATAATTACTAAAGAACATTTAGTTCTTAGTGTTCTATGGAGACAGCATCCCTGATGCTGAGTCCCATGAAGAGAATCTCTGATTTCTTAATGCTTCATAAAAGTCAGCAATCAAACAAAAACTTTTCCCCTTAGAATCATTTTATTCTGTGTTCCTGAACATCTGGGTGGGTAGGGGTGGGGTGGTACAGCTTTCGCTTGGGCCTCTTCAAAACAACTTCTTGGGCTGGAGCAGTGTCTGTGTTTATGCCTCATTAGGAACACAAACCATCATTCCAAGGCTTTCTTTCTGGGACTGCCACTAACTGTGTGGGTGAATTATTTCCCAACTTTGAACTTCAGCTCTGAAAATGGAACAAGTCAGACGAGACTTGCTGTAATTGATGAAAGTCAATGAAAATACCACTCCGATTTAATGCTTAATCATATGTACTCTTGTGTTGGTTTCCTGATATCCATCTTGGCTTGACAGTGACCCCTCAAGCGTGGAGACAGCGTCCCACTTCCTAGAGATGAGCTTAAGCCAGAGTTGGGGCCTGCTTCTGTGACCTTCCGCGAATGATGGCTCCCCAGCCACCCGTGATGTTCTCCAGAATGAATTGGCTTCAGCACCCAGCGTGGGTAGAATGACATGGCACTTGCTAGATGTTTGCTGTTTTCACTGCCTGGGAGCCTTCCACCACGCAGTGCTCAGCAAGTTTTTGTCCTGGTGCATTTTTTTCTGATGCACCAGTGAAGAGTTTGGCTTTCCTTGATTTAAAAAGGTACTGAAGAGTTGAAATAAAGCTAATTTCATCTTCAATGCCAGAACATTAATAACCTGAAATACAGGCTTTTAGAATTAGAACTTTGTGTGGTTTTATAGAAATGATATTGACTCTATACTCTTTGGAGTGCCTTGAGATTTATGTGGAAGTAGAAATACCAAAATTAAGCTGGAAATGAAATATTAATGTTCTCAGTGGGATTAATTCTGTTAGGTTTTCTTTACATAGTTCTTAAATTTGCATGCTTTTAAAAATTTGCTTTTTACATATAGGAACAATGGGAGAGAAAAATGTGTCAACACCTGACTCTTTGTATCAGCCAGGGCTCTCCAGAGAAATAACAGGAAGCAGGACTGTGAAACAGATTCCTTAGGAGAAAGTGGTTCTTGGCACTTCTGAGGCTGAGATGTCTCCGCATTTGTAGATGGAAAGGTGGCACACAGAATGGCCAGTGATATCTGCTCCAGTCTGTGTCCAGAGCAGAAGATCAGTGTCCCGTCTGGAGATGGGCAAGTGTGGTCATCCTGTTCAACCAGGGTTTGTTTGCTATCAGTTCTTCAACTGATTAGATGAAGACCACCTATATACTAGGAAAGAACCATCTGATTGCCCCATCTTCCTATGCAAGGGTTAATCTTACCCCCAAACCCCCTCTCAGAATGCCATTTAAGACCCAGTGAAGTTGACACATTAAATTCCTTAATACGCTTGGGTTATTTGTGAGATTAGCCATTCCAGTGGCCCAATCGCTCAGCCCAACGTCTGTGGACAAAATACTTGGGAAATGCAGGAAAGAAGACAAAAGTCAGGTTTTGCCACCCAAAGATTATCATTATGACATCTGGGACACATTTCCTAACAGTCGTTTTCCTTTTAATCATATCACAGATCAATTTTTAAATTGTTCATTGTCTTTGGCAAGAAATATCGCATTAGCTCTGTTATCAGAGGCACAAGGACTCCCATAATGCCTCCCATTCTCCACTTACAGAACAACCATGAGAAAGTCCACCCTGAGTCCATGAGGTAGTATCACTATAACTGAATAATGGGAACCTGGACCCAGCTCTGTTTCCTCAGAGGGAGAGAAGTGATTTTCTCCTTTGTAACTCTACAACTAGGCTAAGGGGGAGGGGCTGGGTATCAGTAATTTCCAGAGATTTCCAGAAGTGCTTGCTACTCTGATTACTATGCACTGTGCACACACATTAAATTATCATAATGTACCCTAGAAATATGTCCAAATAATGCCTGTTAAAAAAAAAGAAAAGAAAAGAAAAGAAAAAGAAAAAGACAGCTGTTCGAGAAGCCATCCTGATGCCAACCCTGCTCTCCAGAGCACAGCACCGAAGGTGTTAATAGCTCATCTTGCCTTTCTAGGGCAGGAGGTGTGAGTGACTAGGAAACCCCTCATAAATTAAAGGTGGCAGCTTCTCTGAGGAGGGGAGGTGGCTTGTTCAGCATTTCAAGCCTTTTAGCTAGTGTCCTTTATCACTGACTGATTTATTGGATATTTATGTAGTGGGCAAGGGATTTGAAATATACCATAAGCGCTTCCTGCAATGTCAGTACCCAACGTTAGTGGTCTGAACAAGGATGTAATTCATCTCTGCAGGTGCTTACTCCAGTATCAAGTACTTCAATAACATCATGCCTGTGGAATCCACGGCTCCCCGGGGGCCTATTTGTATCCCGATATGCCCGTGTCCTTCCTATGTGTGTTTTCCTTTCTTAAGGAACCCTCATTTCCTTCAATAGGATATGTTTTATTTCATCCCTTTTCCTGCATTTACTCATATTAATGTCACCATATTCACTGGTAATAGCCGGGCCTGGAAATAACCCTATGTGGGGTTATTTCTATCTAAATACCAGCCTGAAACACCATGCCTGGGATGCATTATTAAGCAAGAAAGGGGTGAAATACTAATGAGAAGATCCCGTCCTTCCTTCGTGAGTTCCACCTACACAGGGCCCTGAGGGGGACAGAGGCATGCATCAGAGAACAGAACATGGAGTCTCTCCCCAGTCCCTGGCAGAGTGGTGACCCAGGAGGAAAGACAGAGAGCCCTTTGGACACCTCGTTTCCAGTGAGGGAGTCACTGGTTGGAAGACACAGTGCAATGGGAACATCCTTTTGCCTTGGGCTGTTTCTTGTTGTGGATAAAGCATTGATGATACCAACAGGGCGGAGTAGAGGTGTTCTGTAGTCCAACCTCCTGGGCCTCACGGTAAGACAGAGCATGGGCTTTGAGGAGGGCTTGCTCACCTCCTCCTGCTCCTCCTCCCCCTCCTTCTTCTTTTCCTTTCTCTTTTCCTGCTCTTCTTCCTTTCTCCCTCCCTCCTTCTCCCCTTCTCCTCTTCATCCTCCTCCTGCTCCTCCTCCTGTCTTCTTTGCTTATTTATGTGAGAGATGAGTTTGCACTGGCAAGGCTGTGCCGCTTAGTGGAAAGAGAGGTTGCTCTGGCCCCTGGACAGTTTGGCTTGCTTCATTTGTGTTCTCTCCCCAACACTGTTCACCTGTGAAATGGAGCTAGTACTTGGCTTGGTATTTATGTCGGGGAAATACAGGCAGAAACCATTCTTTGGAATAACTACTGGAGGTTATATGAAGGAAACAGGATTATGTTCAAAGTTACTTATTCAGAGAACAGAATGAATCTTTTCTGGACACTCTTTTCTGATGTAGGGTGTAGATAATTACATACCTCACTAGAGGTATTACTACTAATTAATATGCTAATAGGTGCTTTAATACAGCTGCTATTGGCTCATTTGTTCCTCTATCTGCCAAAGTCCTGTTTTATCAGTTATAATGGATATTGGCCAGAGGGATCCTTGTCTCCTTGTTAGGAGACTGGGAGACGTTTTAGGAATGAAGGAGACAGGCAAGGGAACTATTCATAGGCATGAACTATTACTTAGAGGAAGCAGGGGACAGGGACCAGATGCATTACCTTACCATAACCTATGACAACCACATTAATCCCTTCTGAGGGTGGCTAATATTAGGTCACTTAATCTGGGCATGGTGGCACACACCTTTAACCCCAGCACTTAGGAGGCAGAGGTAGACATATCTCTGAGTTCAAAACCAGCCTGATCTACACTCTAAATTTCAGGATCATCAGGGCTACACAGAGAAACCCTGTCTTGAAAAGCAAATGACATCAAAAAACCCACCACAATAAATGTGTGTGTGTGTATGTGTGTGTGTGTGTGTGTGTGTGTGTGTGTGTGCATTTTAAGTCCAGGAGTACAACATGGAGCATGCTATCACATATTATCCATAACATATACGCTCATATTACATTATAATGTGGCTGAGGCTTCTGGGGTTTGCTGTGGTTGGGCAGCCCCCTCTGAGCCTGCTGGTGACAAATGGCTCCTTCTTGCATGAACTGCTGCCACATCAGTTGGGAGAGAAGAAATACAGATATGGCGAACATGAGCCCTGCCAAAGAATTCATCTTGGGATGTTGGAAACACTGCGAGAAGTTTCATTTATAAGGTGGGGTTTGAAGGAATTTTAGAATAAAAATTTTTCCGTTGTGAGAAGACCAGTTCAGTAGATCTCAGTTTTACAATGTGAACACTTTTTCCCTCTTGGAAAAGGAAGATTTCAAATAGGTTAGAGACTTGCAAGAGAAGTTGTTCTGCACTGACATAAAATGTCTTCTGTAGGCAAAGTTAGCAGCAGACACTCTTCCTTGTAGGAAATCTCTCTTCCAGTGAATAAGATCGTCACCTCATCAAAACAAATAGAGGGTTCCTGTTAAAGCCTTTTCTTAGGAGCCAGCCTTAGCTAATGCTAATGGAGGGGGCCCAGGATCACCCCCATCCTGGCCTCTCCAAACTCAACATGTGCAGCCCCTCTGGATATTAATCTGTGCTGAAGAACATGACCCACAAAGGTCAAAAGGAGTTGGATCACCTGCTTTCTAAAGGCAGAAAGAGATGTAAAGTTAAGCCCCTCCCCTACCATGGCCAGTGTCGGTAATGTCATTTACAGAGCAATGCCACAGAGTCAGAGGTACCGAGAGAGAGAGAGAGAGAGAGACAGAGAATATATTGGGGTGCTGAGGACTTACATTGCCTGGGAAGGAGTAACATCAGAATACCTCACGGGTGCTTTGGATTCCATCTTGACATCTGCTTCCTGGAGCACTCAAATGGAATCCATCATATCTACAATACCCACCATGCATCTGCCAGATACAGTTCTCCTTTTCAGGGCTGCTCCTTTTCTCCGCAGTTGTTAGCCATTTTCTTCACTAACACAAGCCCACAACGTGTTACATAAAAGCACAGTGGCTTTGCTTTGTCACATGGGAGGGTTCCCTTCACACTATATGACCCACTAAGAGACTTTCCAGTTCAAAGTCAAAGAATCATTCATTTGACTGACTTCTCTTTTAGAACTCTGCCTGCCAGGTATTAGAAGACACTGAAGATAGGTTCAGAGGGCGGCAGTCCCTCCCTTCATTGTGATGATCAAGTAGGAGCTCATGGAGAGTCTGTAAAATGTGGGGTGCCAACAGTGAGTGCTGAAGGGGCCTGGAGGGATGAGGTGAAGGAATAAAACTTTTAAGGATACAGAGCATTAGCTGGGGGTGTAGTGGTGCACACGGAAAGATTTTTGTACCCTGATATTAAATCTTTCTGCTGGTGCAATAAATCAGATCCAGCCGAATTAAAGTTCAGGTTTTCATCTGAGCAAAGCATTCCCGGGTGGTCCCAGGGAAAGAGGAGAAACCACGAGGAAGAACCACATGGCAGGTCAGGAGACCGTGCCTCAAATAGCCTGATCATCCCAAGAGGAGAAACTGACCCCCTGCAGGCTTTCTTTGGGCAGGGTCTGGAGAGTGGAGATCCCCAACATCCCAATGTTTTGAGGTATATTTGGACGCCAGTTTAAGTCTGGCTACTTCCTGTTTGCAAGGGATGACTTGGGGAGGGGAGTTGGGAGTCAGTGGGTGTCATGCTCAGTGGGAGGTATGGGTGGAGAAGCATTCAGTCAGCTGCCATCCTGGAGACCTCAGGCACCTGTTCCTTGAGGAGGTGGAGAAGGTGCACCTGGGAGGCAGAGGCAGGAATTTGAGGTCAGTGTAGTCTACAGAGCAAGTTCCAGGACAGCCAGGGCTACACAGAGAGACCCTGTCTTGGATAAAACAAAAACAAAAACAAAACAAAAAAAGAACTCAGAGAATCGAACAGAGAAACAAGGAGAACAATGAGATGGGACTGGGACTGTTAGCCAGTAGTATAAGATTAGGATTAAGTAGGAGCTCACTGACTCCAGACTGACAGCAGGGTGGGGTGGGGGATTCAGCATAGGACCAAACTAGGCCCTTTAAATGTGGGTGACAGTTATATGGCTGGGGCAGTCTGTGGAGCTGCTGGCAATGGGACCAGGATTTTTCCCTAGTGCTTGAACTGGCTTTTGGAGCCCATTCTCTTTGGAGGGCTAACTTGTTCAGCCTAGATAGAGTGGGAAGGGCCTTGGTCCTGCCTCAAAATGATATACTAGACTTTGTTGACTTCCTATGGGAAGCCTTACTCTCTCTGAGGTGTGAAGTGGGGAGCAGAAGGAGGAGAGGGAGTGGGAACTAGGATTGGTATGTGAAATGAGAAAAGACTGCTTTAAAAATTAATTTAAAAAGATTAGGATTAAGTATGTGGTTGCTGGGGCTGCAGAGATGGCTCAGCGATTAAGAGCACTTGTTTTTCAGAGGACCCAGGTTTGATTTCCAGCACCCACATGGTGGCTCACAACCATCTAGAACTCCAGTTCCATGGAATTCTATGCTCTATTCTGATTGCTTTGGGAGCTTCATACATGTAGTACATGTATGTGAGCAAAACATTCATACACATAAAATTAGACAAATCTTTAAAAATTAAAAAAAAAAGAGTATGAGTTTAGGTTTGAATTCTAGAGCCATTGTTATTGGAGCTAACCAGAGGTGATCTAACAGTCTTTATTCCAGCAGGCTGGGACCACACTCAAGTGTTTGTAGATCTAGGTGTGGCCCCAGTGTCCTGAACATGGGTGGGGCAGGTTTAAGAGCAGAGTCCTTATCCAGGCATCTTACCCAGCAACTTCAGGGAGCGCTTCTCAGAGTGAGCAAGCGGTTTGAAGAGAGCAGTTTCAACAGAAGCTAAGATAAGAGGAGGAGGGTCCACATAAAGGAGCAGTTTTAACAAAGGCTAAGATAAATTAGCTAGGACATCCTGTCCTTGGGTTTCTAGAACAGAGTTGGGTAGTTTTCTATGGGATTCTCCATCAAAGAAATAAAATAGTTGTGAGACCTGAAATGGCCTCAGCAAGAAGACAAGATGCAGGAACCTTTACACTGTCTTGTCCCATAACATCATTATTGTCTTGTTTTTGGTTTTGATATTTAGGTTTGAAACTGGGTCTTATTATGTACTCCTGGCTTGCTGAAACTAGCTATGTAGCTCAGGCTGTCCAGGAATTCAAAGAAATCTTTTCACTCAAGTTCTAAGATTAAAAGCATATACCACTATGCCTAATAAATATACACATATAAGTTCATATATCATTATATAATAACAATATGCACATATATATGCATATATATTAGGTATAGTTGTAGATGGAAGTTTCTGTCCTGCCCGGTCTTGCAGCTGTTCCATCTCAAAGAAACACACAGAGGCTTATATTAATTATAAACTGTTTGACCTATTGCTCGGGCTTATTACTAACTAGCTCTTACAACTTAAATTGACCCATAATTTTTATCTATGTTTAGCCACTTGGCTTAGTACCTTTTCTCAGTAAGGCATTCTCATCTTGCTACCTCTGGATCTGACTTGTGACTTTGTCTCTGCCTTTCTTCTTCCCAGAATTCTCCTAGTCTGGTCACCCTGCCTATACTTCCTGCCTGGCTATTAACCAATCAGCATTTTATTTTATTTATTTATTTATTTTGAGACAGGGTTTCTCTGTAGCTTTGGAGCCTGTCCTGGAAATAGCTCTTGTAGACCAGGCTGACCTTAAACTCACAAAGATCCTCCTGCCTCTGCTTTCCAAGTGCTGGGATTAAAGGCATGTGCCACCACTGCCTGGCTAATCAGCATTTTATTAAGCCAATATTAGTGACAAATCTTTACAGTGTACAAGAGCATTCTCTCACAGTACATTGTGGTATATGTCTTTAATCTTTTCATTTATTTCTCAACTTATATTTTTATCTTTATTACTTGAGTCAATTTTCATTGATTTTTTTTAAATCTTCATCATTTTGTTGGTATAATTCTTTATCTTTACCTGTCTGGTAATTTTTGGTTGACCAAAGACGTTGTGCAATGTATCTCAGTGCTGTGTGTTTCTATGTTCCAGCAGACAGCCTTGAGGTT
>LOEQ01009990.1:4930-32396 GCA_001685075.1 Bramus lutescens | reverse complement strand
TGAAGGAGAGGAAGGAGCTCCCGCAACACTCATTATTCCCCTTTGCCTTCATGTTGCCTGCATTCTACTATGTCCCTTCCGCTTTGAGATCTTCTTTCCCTCTCCTCACCAAGGTTTCCTTTCTAGTTTCCTGGATTCTTTTGGTACTTCTAATTAAACACAAATCTAGAGTTTCATTCAGAGATCCACATATGAGATAGAACATGTGGCTTTTATCTTTCTGGGTCTAGGTTACCTCACTCAGAATAATGGTTTCCAGCTTCATCCATTTACGTTCAAAATTCATAATTTTATTTTTCCTTACAAGTGAATAAATTTCACTGTGTACAGGCACATTTTCATTATTCATTTACCAGCTGGGCATCTAGGCTGTTTCCATTACCTAACCATTAAGAATACAGAAGCTATGAATATGCATGAACATTAGTTTCTAGAGCAGGAAATAGAGTCCTTTGGGTATATTGTCATGAATGGCTATGGTGGTTTGAATTAGAATGGCTTCAACGGGCTTACTCTTCAGGGACTGGCACTACTTGAGAAGGATTAAGGGGTGTGACTTTGTTGGAGTTGGTGTGGCCTTATTGGAGGAAGTGTGTCATTGGGGGTGAGCTTTGAGTTTTCAAAAGCCCAAGCCAGGTCTAGTGTCTTCTCCAGTACCATACATGCCACCATGCTCCCCACCATGATGTCAATGGACTGAACCTCTGAAACTGTAAGCAAACCTCTAATTAAAGTTTTCTTTTATAAGAATTGCCATGGTCATGGTGTCTCATAACAGTAACAGAGTGATAACTAAGACATTGTATATCTGGGGCATATGTGGACCTATTTCTAATTTTCTGAGGAACTACCCAGTGGATGCACCAACTTACATCCCCATCAACAATGTATGAGGGTTTTCCTTCCCAGCATTTTTTTTATTTCTTGTTAAATCTAAGCCATTATAACTGGGATAAGATGAAATCTGCAAGTAGTTTTAAGTGGCATTTCCTTGGCAGCTAAGGATGGTGAATATTTCTTTAAAATATTTTTCAGCCTTCTGAATTTCTTATCCTGAGAACTCTGTTCAGTTCTGCACTCCATTTTTAAAATTAGGTTGTTTATTTCCTTGGTAGTTAGGGTATGTATTGCTGTGAAGAGATACCATGAGCACAGCAACTTTTATAAAGGAGAACATGTAATTGAGGTGGCTTACATTTTCATACTTCACTAACACCATGGTGGGTCATGATGGCATGCAGCAAACGTAGTGCTGGAGAAGGAACTGAGAATTCTACATTTTAATCTGAAGGCAACAGGAAGTGAACTGAGACATTGGGCATGACTTGAGCATATATAAGAGCTCAAAGCCTGCCTCCTAGTGACACACTTACTCCAGCAAGTCTATACCTAGTTTAACAAAGCTATGTTTCCTAATAGTGCCACTTCCTATGAGCTTATGGGGACAATTACTTTCAATCTGCCAGGGTGGTTTTTAGTTCCTTGTATATGTTAGATACTAATCCTCTGTCCATTCTGCAGGCTGATTATTATTATTATTATTATTGTCAGTTAATAGCTTCCTTTTCAGCATAGTACTTTTTAACTTCAGGAAGTCCCACTTGTTGATTTTGGTCTTACATAGTGAGTGATTACAGTCATATTCCTAAATTCCTTACCTGAACTTAAACCTGAAATGTGTACCTATTCTTTCTTCTAGAGGTTTCTCTGATCCATTTGGAATTGATTTTTGTGAAGAGTGAAAGAGGAGGAGCTCTTTAAGCCTCCACTTCCTCAATAGAGAAGAGGGACCATAGGAGTCCTGCTTCATAGGAGCCAGCAGGGACCAGCTGAGGTGCTCCATGGAAAGATTTCCCGATACTGTGTAGTTCTGTGTACAAAAACACCTGAGAAAGAGCTAATCACAATACTATCTCACCTGATAAGCGTTAACCACAATGCTATCTCACCTGAGAAGAGCTAATCACAATACTATCTCACCTGAGAAGCATTAACCACAATGCTATCTCACCTGAGAAGAGCTAATCACAATACTATCTCACCTGAGAAGCATTAACCACAATGCTATCTCACCTGAGAAGAGCTAATCACAATACTATCTCACCTGAGAAGCATTAACCACAATGCTGTCTCACCTGAGAAGAGTTAATCACAATGCTATCTCACCTGAGAAGAGTTAATCACAATGCTCTCTCACCTGAGAAGAGTTAATCACAATGCTCTCTCACCTGAGAAGAGTTAACTACAATGCTCTCTCACCTGAGAAGAGCTAACCACAATGCATCTCACCTGAGAAGAGTTAACCACAAAGCTATCTCACCACTCAAACCCCAAACCCTTGCTACACTCACTAGTTTTCCTTTATAATGTGTACCTGTAACTTAGTCTTGCTAAAGAAAAAGGTTAGCCAGATAAACAGGGCTTGGGAGAATGAGGCGGACTGCTGCAGTGGCAGGAGCAGACGTGAAGGTGGCGCCAGAGAACAGCGATGTGTGGCGTGCTAGGGGTGGATTGGAGAGGCCTGTGGGCCTCTGAGCCTTGATTCTAGCCTCAAGACATTGCGAGAATCATAAGAACTGTGCGTGCGTGCATGAGAGATAGACAAACACAAAGAGGGAGAGAGACAGAGAGAGGGAGGGAGGGAGGAAGAGAGGTATTGACGTTAGGCGTCTTCTTCACCTTCTTTACACCTTATTTTCTGAAACAAAGTCTCTCACTAAACCTGGATTTAGCTACAGTTACTGGGAAGTGAGCCCAGGAATCTTCTTGTCTCCCTCTCCCCAGAGCTGGGGCTACAAGTACATGCATCATGCCTGGCTTTTATTTTTCATTTGTTTGTTTATTTTTGCTGTTGTTTTTCTTTTACATGGCTCTGGGGGATTGAACTCTGGTCTTCATGCCTGCAAGGCAAGATACTTTACTGACTGAGCTATTTGCCCAGCCCAGTAATCATGAAGGACTTTTAGGACATGCAAGTTAGTGGCATAATGTCCCAGAGAGAACATTCTGTCTTATGGAAAAGGAATGACTTATGAAGGGAAGAGCCTTTGTCTTGTCTGTGATGACTGTCCATGCTAATCTTGGAGAAAGTCATTGTGTCCATTATACTGGGACTTTAATGACTTTACATGAATCTAGGAGCACAATTTGGTTTGTCTGTTTCTTCCAAAAATGAGAATTGAGAGAGTAGAAGACAGCCCGAGGACTGTGACGGGCCTCCGAGACGTACTGCTTAGATGGACATCCATTAACTGAGCTTAAGATCTATAGCATCCCGTTCTTGTAACTCTCAGATAGCAGAGAGCTGCTATAATCAGTCAGACTCCTTCCCATCCATTTGTGTAAACAACAATAAGGGCCTTTCTTGAAGATCATAAGGAATGAACAAATAGCTGCTTTTCAGTGCTTTGGAAAATGATAGGAACTGGTCCTGAAAAGGTAGGAAATGAAAGTTGCTTCTCATTCATTTCCTGTCTTTGGCTCTGAAGCCATTAAAATGTAAATCAAACTTTGAAACACACAGTGAAACAGAAATAAGAAAACATAGGACAAAGAGTGCTTGAAAAAAAAAAAAGAAACAACTAATAGTTTTAGGAGGGATGAGAGGTAAGGGTGGGGGATTTCCCCCAGGAAACAATATTGCTTTCATCAAAAGAGAAGAAAATATGAATTCTCTGGTTTCCGACGTCCCGGGGCTGAGTTTAATTAAGGCAAGAAATGGCATCGAGAAATGATAAATACAGCCGAGGCCAGATCTGTGAGATGTTGCCCCAGAGAATAGAGAGGCACTCGGAACTGGTAATCATCATTACATGAGGGATGAGGCCCGTCAAGGAGGGGGGATGTCATGTGGATAGGATAATGAAGCTCCAGATGGGGGTTGAAGTGAAATCCAAGCACCTTTTATGGTACTTGAGTGAAGATGCAGGGAGCATGCTTGAGCACAGGTTCTCTGAGGTTTGACAAAATGGGTCTTAGACGTCTTCCTCTTTATCAACTGGGTGAAGGGGATGGGACAGGTGGTACTTGCAGGCAACGTCCTTGGCCAAGAGCCACTTAAAGTTTCTCCGAGGGAGATGAATGAGGAACACTGAGTGAGAAAATATGTATACGGTAAGGATCATGTTTCGGATGATCTTGGGGCAAAGTATACATGAGTAGACACATAACTACAGTAATAAGAATTCTGGGGTCAGTGTGTGCGAGGTGACTCTGTGCTTGCTGTGCCACTAAGGAGAGCTTGATTCTAGATCTAGAGAACCCAGGTGAAGAGCTGGGTGGGTGTGCTGCCCTGCTTGTAATTCCAGTGTTTTGAGAGGTGGTGACTGGGTCTCAGGAGTAAGCTAGCAAGCTAGCATGATGTGTGAGCTCTGGGTTCAGGGAGAGACCCTGCCTCAGTATATAAAGTGGGGAACACAGGAAGACATCATACTTCAACCTCTGGTCTACACACACACACACACACACACACACACACACACCCTTGCACATACATGCAACATCCCCCAACCCACCTGCAAATAAAACAGAAGAAAGAAACAGTAATGTTTGGAACAAATGATGGACTATAGACAGTAAACTCATGTTTGTCCTTTGGGGGCTGGAAGACTTGGGAAAAGTCATAGCTTCTCTATTAGTCAACAGTGGGGCCAAAACACATAGAAGAATTACTCAATGAGGCACTTAAATACCACTGGGCACCCAGGCAATGCGATATATAAAAATTTCAAACCTATTGCTGGGCTGGGGAGATGGCTCGGTGATTGAAAGTGCTTGCCATGAAAGTGTGAGGACCTAAGATCAAATCTCCAGCACCCATGTTACATCAGGCTGTGTATGTATCTGTAACGCCAGCTCTGCGAGGCAGCAAGAGACTGCAGGGTCTATGTAGGTTGCTAGTCCTTAGGCTAGCCTCAGGTCCACTGAGAGAGGCCACCTCAAGAGAATATGGTGATAGCGCAGGATACCTGGCATTGCTCCTCTGGTCTCTTTGGACCTGTATACACTTGTGTGCATGCATACAACACACCCCATTGCCATGAGAACTGTTTGCCTGAGATACTGGGACTGTCCTGGTCTCTCTCTCCCTTTCTTTTTCTGTAACTTTCTGTAACAAGTTGACTTGACATAAGCTAGAGTTTTCTGGAAAGAGAGGACCTCCATCAGATTGTCTGTAGGCAGATCTTAGGGCATTTTCTTAATTAATGATGATGTTGGAGGGCCTAGTTTCTTGCGAGTGGTACCATCTCTGGGTAGGTGGTCCTGGACTATATAAGAAAGCAGAGTGTTCGAGCTTTAATGAACTTTTCTCATCTGGACCGAAAGTGCTCCCTCCAAGAGCCAAAGACTACCTAACAAAAAATCAGTTCCAGACATGAAAATCCCTTTTTATGAATTGTTGGCCAGGTTGTCTAAGAGACTCCCCAAACATACAGCCCATTGCTATTGCCCTGGGTTACCCCCAAAAGATGGAAGACACAATGCACGTCAGAAACAGCCCAGAGACCCTTAGCTGGAACTAACCTGAATGCCTCCTCCCTCATGACTAGCTTTCTTGGTACTAGAAGGCACTATGCAAAGCTTCCAAAGGAGGGAGGTAACCAATAGTCTACTCAGTGATAATATTTATAAACCACAGCAACCCTCATGGCATGATAACCCTAAGGGTACGTAGTGACATGAATGCCCTGGCAGCAAGCAACAGCCTTTTAATGATTTAAGATCTCTTAACAAGAGAAATGCCATGTCTGCTGCTGGATACCTGGCTAACTCCTCAGTGCTGGTGAAGTCATGGTTATTGGAGGAGAATCTACAACCTCTAATTTAGTTAACCACATAAGCCATAGCAACAATCCATAAATAGGTGCTCTTTTATTGGCAGTAAGTGTAGTCTTTATCCCTCATCAAGGAAATCTTCTATTTGCAACAGATAGAGACCATTACAGAAAACCACACCTAATCAATATGCAGAGTGGCGGAGTCCAGTCCCGATAGATACATGTACAAAACATTCCCTCACCTAAGGGAAATATTTTGGAAGAGGGGCAGAAAGATTATAAGAGCCAGAGGACGAGAGATTTGTTGTGAGAAACGGCATCCACAAAGGTTCACTAACATGATTGCCTAAACATGATCGAATAAGGATGGCCAATGTGGACATGCCAAAGTAGATGGGGAAAGCCCATGAGGCCTCAACTCTACACAAAGATTTAGAGGCAACTGAGGAAAGCTGGGTGTGGAAGAGGTGGTTTTCTCAGGGAAAAGATCACCAATTGGTTGTCCAGTGTCAAATGGTCAGTCCCCAAAACATACATACAAACAACATTTGAACTGAACACACACACACACACGTACATATAATATAATATCTATTCCTAAATATAACTTGAACAGAACCAGGCTAGGGAAAGCTGGGCGCAATGCTCAGGCTCCAAGCAGGCAGGTGCTTCCATCTCTGTTTTATATGCATGAAATAACCAGTAACTTAAACAGCGCTCATGGGTTGGAATAACAGTGCAGAAGAGTGTAAGGGAGTGGTGTTTGGAGGAAGGAAAGGTAAGGGAGAAATGTAATTATGTTATAATTTTTTTTAAAAAGAAAAAAACACAGGGTGAGCAAGCTAGGAGGATCAAGCAAGTAAGAAGAGTTCTCCGTGGTTTCTGATTCAGCTCCTACCTCAAGGTTCCTGCCCTGACTTCCTCCAAGTATGGGCTGTATGGTGGTCTGAATGAAAATGCTCCCCCCAACAGACTCACTGGGAATGGCATTATTAGAGGTGTGGCCTTGTCAGAGTAAGTGTGGGCTTATTGGAGGAAATGTGTCATTGGGGCTTGGGTTTTGAGATTTCAGAAGCTCAAATCAGGCTGGTGGTTCACTGCCTCTTCCTGCAGCCTGCAAAACAAGATGTAGAACACTCAGCTCCTTCTCCAGCACCATGTCTGCCTGCATGCTGCCATGCTTCCCACCATGATGATAATTGACTAAACCCCTGAACCGTAACCCAGCCCTAATGAAATGTTTTTCATTATAAGAGTAGCCATGGTCATGGTCTCTTCATAGCAATAGAACCCTAAAGACAGACCACGATGTGGGAATAAACCATTTCTTCTCCAAGTTGCTTTTGGTAATGGTGTTTTATCATCACAGTAGAAAGAAAACTAAGACGGGGCTATTTAATGGTCTAATTGGAAATAGTACAAAAGTAAAAGCTTTCACTGGATATATCTGAACTAGCATCAAGAAGGGGGTAGTCAAAACAGTGGAACACTGAAGCAGGCATCCAAGGAGGAGTAACAACCTGAGGCTGAGCCACCAGTCAGGGCCTGAGAAGGAATGGAGTCAGAACAGGCTAGGGAAGTTGGGGACAATGTCCAGGCTTCATGCTAGCCCGTGCTTTCACCTCTGCTTTAATTGTCCGATGGATTTTAGAGGAAGGTTTCTGTGGCATGACAGCAAGGTGCTGAGACAGTTGTCCTTCGGGGGGATACCACTATTAGTGTGATGGGGTACTGAAAGGGGAAAAGGGTCTCCTGTCACAGGGGGCAAAGGACTTCCTTGCCGTTACCAGTCTCTGATGGTGGTCGGGGTGGGGGAGGTAGAAGGTTCTACATCATGTGACTGAGTCTTCATACTGAGAGTCACAAGGCACTAGGTAGGGGTATGAGGAGTCAGGAAGACACGGGATGATAACAGGGTCTGGGTTTGTCTGCAGGGGTGGAGTTGGGGAAGGACTGCAGGGTCAAAGCAGGCATTGTCCTTTAACTGTCTGCAAAGATGATGCAGGCTGTGTGGCTAGATCTCTTCAAGGCTGCAGTTTCTGGCCCCTTAATGTGACAACTTCTATAAGACCTGTAGCCTAGCAATGACCCTGCTGTCTACAGCAGTGCCTGGAAAATGGTAGAGACTCTAAGTATCTGTCAGGATGGATGTTCTGTCAAGCACACCAATGGTTTCAAGGATTGGACCAAGAGAGGCAACTGTTTGAGGAAGGCAACCTCAAAGGCTTAGGAAACTCCTACAGTAAGCATCCTGGCTTGATCAAGGTTTTTGCAAGTAGAAAATCTTGATAGAAGAAATTCAAGGCAGAAAAATAGCTAAGGGAAAATGAGGAATGCCTTGAAGGCCCAGAATTATTGAGCTAGAACAAGGAAAACCGAGGAATAAGCAGCAATCCATGTTACTCTGTCTTAAGTTTCCTTCATTCCATTTGGTCACCTTTCTGCCTACCTGGGATGGTTAATATTGTCAGCTTGACAGGATGTAGAATTACCTGTGAACCTTTGGTATGCCTGTGACTGTGTTTTTAGAGCAGGTTAATTGAAGGGAGAAGATTCATGCACCCCGAATGTGGGTGGCACCATGTCACGGGCTGGAGTCCTGGACTAAATAAAAAAGAAAAAGTGCGCCAGGTGGCAGTGGCACACGCCTTTAATCCCAGCACTCAGGAGGCAGAGGCAAGCAGATCTCTGTGAATGCAAGGCCAGCCTGGTCTACAGAGCTAGTTCCAGGACAGCCAGGACAGGCGCCAACATTCATTGGTCTCTATTTCCTGACTGTGGGTGCCATGTGATGAACTGTCTCATACCACTGCTGTCATGCCTCCCACCCATATTGCACTGTACCCCCAAACTGTGAGCCTAAATAACCCTTCCTTCCTTGTATGGCATTTGTCAGGTGTCACAGTACTGAGAAAGGTGACTGATACTTGGCACACCAGCAGAGCTGTGAAGAAAATGATGGCTGCCTGATTTTTGCTCGATTGTGGAAAGAGTGAAAATGTAATCCAGTGATCTTAGGGTCCAGGCAAGAACTCTGTTAGCCCTGAAGAATTCTTACCAAATACAATCATTCAGTTCAGAGATCTGATAGATATTGAAGCAAGTTAGAGAAAGGGTCTAAAAAAAATCTCCACCAGGGCTTTCTCTATCATGTTCTGTGATTCCATGTGGACCCAGATTCCTTGAGAAGAGTGGAAGTGAAGACTGCTTTAGAACGTCAAGGCTTGCAGAACAGATCTGAGAAGTGATTGAAGAGAGAATGAAGGCTAAACACCCTGGAGAAGCATCTCAGAGCTTCCCTTTTAGAGTAGTAGAAGAAGGGAGCTGTGCATTTCTGGCTTATTCTCTCTCTCTCTCTCTCTCTCTCTCTCTCTCTCTCTCGGGTTTGTGTACATGTGTGTGGGTATTTAGTTGCTTATTGTGAGTTTTAGTGAGCATGGAACATGATGACAGAATCATAGAGATGTGCTGGTCTGGGTAGTGGGGTGTGTACTTGTCTGTGTATGTGTGTGCTTGTGTGTGCATATAAGTGAGAGTTTTAAAAAAAGAGCGCTTGGGCTGAGGAGATGGCTCAGTGTGTGAAAGTGTTTGCTGTGTGCAAGCATGAGGACCTGACTTTGAATCCCAGCAATCAAGGCCAGGGGCACACCTGTCACCTGATGATTATGGGGTCCTAAGACAAAAGGATTTCTGGACTTGCTGGCTACTAGGCCAGATTCTGGTTCAGTGAGAGACCCTATCTCAAGTGAATAAGGAAGACAGGGTGAGACCAGGGTACCTGATGTTCCCCTCTTCCCTCCAGTGTATATGCATGGGTGCACATACCAACACATACATATGCCACACACATAATACAGCACATGCATCTACACACACACACACACACACACACACACACACACACAGGTCTCTAAGGTCAAATGCTGCTAATGTTCTTAGAGAGCCTCCCGCTGGGTTCCCATGGAAACAGGAGAGGCCAGCTCTGAAACAAATGGCAGGAAACTGAAGAAAAGGGCAGAGACAGTCTCATTAAGTATCTTTTTATAATCTGGCCATTCCAGTATATCTGCAAGGACAAGTAGGCTAAAAGCGATCAAAATACTCAGATAAATTTTATACTTTTAGTAAAAAGAGGAGAGTGGTCATTCTGCTTCTGTTTTGTATGGCTTTCATATGGAATCAATGTTATTCCTAGGATTTCCCTTTTGATTTCTTACTTTGCTCTGGTCTGTGTACCAACCAGTTCTTGTTAAATATTTATGGACAAGATAAAGACTTTATAAAGCTTAGCAGCTGGCAGCTGTCCTCGCCTAAAGAATAAAGCAGAGAGTTTTCATTTTAATTGGATAACCGTGTGACTGAAATATCTAACCCCAAGGGAAATACAAGAATTAAAATATGTAAAGCAATTTTAAAAAGAGTGGCCTTTTTCGTCCTGCCTACTCGATTTCCTTTGGTGGTTTTGTGTGAAGGTGTAAACGATGATGCTTTCTTTCATAGCTTCTAGGCCTCTGCGCACCTCCTTGTAGCATGTGCATAGAGAACACACCACACGGGGGCCTGAAGAGACTGGCCGCCGTCACTTCTAGGAAGTGTTCTCACAGCACATTCGTGACTGAGTGAACTAAAATGTGGAGAGGGTGAGGATTTTCCCAAACCTCTTGACATTGACCTTGAATAAAACAAAAGGTAGTAAAAAAAAAGGGTCTTTTCAGTCCTCTTTTCCACATCTCCTTTCTCCCTCCCTCCCTCCTGTCCCTTCCTTCTCCCCTTCTCTTTCTCTCTCCCTCCCTTTTCCTTCCTTCCTTCCTTCCTTCCTTCCTTCCTTCCTTCCTTCCTTCCTCTTCCCTTTTCCCTCCTTTCCTTCCTCCCTTCTTTTCCTCACTTTTTATCTCCCTCCCTTTCTGTGGTGGTTTGACAGGCCCCTATAGGCTTGTGTTTTTGAATGCTTGTTCTTAAGTTGGTGGAATTTTCCTGGAAGAAGTAGGGGGCTGGATGATGTGTGTCACTGGGAGTTGGCTTTGAGGTTTTGAAAGCCCATGCTATTCCCAGTTACGGTGTCTCTCTCTTCTTGTGGTATTATTTCAACATGTAAACTCTCAGCTGCTGCTCCAGTGCCATGCCTGTCTGCCTCCTGCCAGGCTCCCCACCATGATGATCATGGACTAACTCTCCGAAACTGCAAGCAAGCCCCCAATGAAATGTTTTCTTTTATAAGTTGCTTTGCCACAGCAATAGAAAGTAACTAAGACACTGTCTCGCCCTCCCTCCTTCTTCTTTCCCTCTCTCCCTTTCCCTCCCTCCCTCTCTCCCTTCCTCCCTTCCTCCTTCTCTCCTTCCCTTCTTCCACTTTCCCATCTCTTCTTCTTTTCTCTCCTTCTTTTTCTTCCTTCCTTTCTTTTGCCAATTCCCTTCTCTTTTTCTTCTTTTCCTTTTCCTGAGTCAGCAATAGCCACACTCTTTGACGTTGATGTGAGAATTCTCATAGATCATAGACAAGTGAGCGTTCCTTCTGTAGGTGCACCCCCTTAGAGCTGTTGGAGAAGATACCACCCGAGATTCTGTTACAGCCTCAGACTATGTCAGAGCTGGCAAACAAAATTACACATCCAAATCCTATTAAGTACCTATTTTGTGCA
This sequence comes from Bramus lutescens, assembly GCA_001685075.1. NCBI lineage: Eukaryota > Metazoa > Chordata > Mammalia > Rodentia > Cricetidae > Bramus > Bramus lutescens. Next base: position 20,980 of record LOEQ01009990.1, on the reverse strand, counting down.
GCCACAAGAGCTAAAACTGCTTTCTGAAACCCTTTAAAGGTGTGCTAGGATACTATGAAAACAGACTATTTCTGACATGAACACTATACAAGATCGGAATGCCAGCGTGTGAAGAGCCATGTGTGGCATAGGCTGAGCTCTTTGTTTAAGTCCTGTTTAGAATGGTTTTAACACCACAGTGACCAAGTTGAGTACTTGTGACAGAGTACTGTGCTCATAAATACTGAAATAATTACAATTTGGTATTATTTTTATAAAAGATTGCCAATCTCTATCTAAACAATCAAAATTGACCGAAATGAGCCCTTCAACATATTTTTCTTTGTTCACTTGAATGGTTACCTTCTTAATAATAGCGCTGATTGTATTTGGACAAAATGCTTATTAAAAAATTTGATGTTTGTTCACATTTGCAGAGGCCAAAGGTTGACTTTGGGTGTTGCTTCTTAGTTATTCTCCACTTTGTTTCTTGACAGGGTATCTCACTGGACTGGAACTCACTGATCTGGCTGCAGTATCATCAGGCCAGATAGGCTTAGGGATTCCCCTGTCTCTGCTTCCCCAGAGCTGGGGTTACAAATGTGTTTCATCCCATGGGTTCTGTGGATAGACCTCAGGTCCTTGTACTTTTAAAGTAAGACTTTTATCAACTGAACCATCTCCCAGTCCCAATTATTGCATTATTGCTAGAGAAGAAAAATGTGGTTTTCTCTAAACACGCAAGACAGCTACATGGGCTACATTCTCTGGGTAATTTTTCTTCTCTTAGCTTCACATGTGTGGTTATCTACAGTTTCAGAGAAATGGGGTAGCTACCGCATAATGCATAGACCAAGGAGTCCAGGTTCATCTTCTCTTATTGCATTGAGCTGTGATTTGAACATGTCACATGTCACTGAGGTTCATGTTTTGAAAACTCAATTAATTCTTAGAACAAAGATGTTGAAAAGTGGCATGTTTACATGCCAGTTTACCCCTGCAGGGACCTCAGTGGCTCAGTACTGTTTTCACAACTGAGGTCCTTACCATGGATATGGGTTCTGCTTCCACTCTTTCTTGTAAACACTCTCTGGCCCTCTGCTCTTTCATTTACAGAATGATGATCAAGGAGGCTTCATTAAAGACAGGCCCTTGACTTTCGACTTCACAGTTGCCAATGGTATAACAATATGCCTTTATTCTTTATGAAACCACCTCAACTCAGGCATTGTTTAAACCACAAAACAGGAAGACATGTTGAGATGAGCTCTCTAATACTAACAGATCTCCAAACCAGGTCCTGGGGAAAACTTTTGACTGGCTTGAAATGCAAACAAATTAATTATTGGCAAAATAGTGTAAGAACTAAGAATTATTGATCCCTGGCTGTTGTCAGTCCCATGAAAATTTATTTGTTCCATCTGAAAACCAGAGATGTAGGAAGATGAGACACCTGGTAGATAGAGAAGGAGAGTTTTGAGCTTGCTTCTTTGGAGTTCAAAGGTCATGTATATGTGTATTCATATGTGTACAGATGCACATTAGTGTGCAGGTACATGTGCAATGCATACATATGCATGAAGGGGCCAGAGGTCAACCTTGGGTGTCATTTCTCAAGAACCAACCACCTTGGTTTTTGACACAGGATTTCTCACCGGTACTTTGGATTCTCCAAGCAGGTTAGGCTGGCGGGCCAATGAACATGAGGGATCCACTTGGCAAGGCCTCCCCAGATCTGGGATTATAAATGTGCACCATCATGTGTGTCTTTTTGCAGGGGGTTCACATTTTCACAGGTGCCATTCAAGCACTTTACTGGCTGAACCATCTTCCAAGTCAAAGCTCATGTTTTTACAAAAACAATTTAGTATTTTCAAGGAAAACTTTCTTCCAAGTAAGGAAGTTATTACCCAGCCAAAATTTTTTTTCAGATACATGATGTAAATTTGGGTCCTAGCAAGGTCCGTGAAGGGTTATCAGTCATCAACTGTTTCCTAGAGCACGGCTGACAACATTTACTCCATTTCTTCCAAGTTCTGTCTTCAGCAGTGGAGGTCTCCTTTATGAGATTCTGTTCCTTTTTTTTTAACCCACCATTCTTCAAGAACACTCTCTGCTATCACTGTGTTGTCCATGTCCCAGATGCCTGTATGGCTCTTGGGCTGCAGAGAGGAGCCTGGAATCCTTGACATCTTTGTTGGCCATCCAAACTTACAAAGTTTCTTCTCCCATTATGTCACATCTGCTTTCAGATAATAGTGGTGCTCTCTTGGTGTCTCTATCAGTCTTCATTCTGTCACCAAATGTCATGGATTATACTCTATCCTTCCTCTTCTTCTTTCTCTCACATTCTCTCTCTCCTCTCTCTCTCTCTCCCCCCTCTCTCTCCTTGCCTTTCCTTCTCTCTGTATTCATGAGTATATGCAGGTCTGTCTGTGTGTATGTGTGCAGAGTATGGAATCCAGAAGACATACTCAATTGTCATTGTTTCAGTGTCCGTCCACCTTCATTTTTGAGACAGAGTCTCTCACTGGCCTGGAACTAAGTAGGCCAGGTCCCCTAGCTAGCAACTCAGGGATCCACCTGCTTCTGTCTCCTAGAGCTGGGATGGAAAATGCATGATACTACATCTAGCCTGTTAGTATTTTTTAAACATAGATTTTAAGAATGAATTTAGCTCTTCATACTTGCAAGGCTAGTGGTTTCCTTTCTTAACCATGTCTACAGCCATTATTTATGCTTCCTGAGATCAAGAATAGAATCTCAGACCTCCATACTCCAAAGCACTAAGTGTGGTACACCATGAAGGCAATGGGCAATGAAAAAGCAGTATTCAGGAGATAATTTGGTTCTAGCAATGTATCTCATCACCTATTGTGATAATCTTGCTTGTCAACTTTGTTGGATCTGGAGCCAGCTAAGAGACATTCCTTTGGGTGGGCATGTGAGGGAAAACTAGCAGAGAGGAGACTCTTCCCTAGAGTGTGGGGGCATATCCCTGTGGTGGCCCATACATAAAGCAGTCCCAGGGAAAAATCAGTATTGCTTTTCCTGCCTGTCTCTCCATTTTGCTTTTGAGTACATTTATCCTGTTGCTGTAGCTGCCTCCACTGCTGCCCATCCTTGACATTAGAATTCAACATATTTGGCCTTCCAACAGGGACTAAAGACTAATGGCTCTCCAGGAATCCTCTAGGCCTTCAATATCTGATTGACATCCCTAACATATCCACTCTTGTGGACTTAGCATCTACTGGACTCTGCTGTTTGCAGTCAGTCAATGTCAAACTACCCAGCCTTTACTGTGTAAACTAATCCAAAAACTCCCTTGATATATATTTGATGTATATATATTCATTCTATCAGTTCTGTTCCTCTAGAGAACCCTGAATGTTTTCTGAGTGCCAACTCTGCTACAGCCTCAGAAAAAAAGTACAAACTCTTGCGCTTGTCTTAGCAGAGAAAAGCCAGGTTTGGGCTGACATATTTTGGTCACTCACAGTAATTTTAAAGGGTTGTTTAGTTTACTGGGGAAATGATTTCTCTGCGTTCCCTGGCTGGATCTTCTTATTACACTGCATCCTATAAAAGTTCACAACCTTTTTTCCCCTTTGTTTTCATAGTTTCTTTTAAATTGCTTTTATTGGGTTACATTTTCCCCATTCCCCTTCATCCCTCTCCCCTTACACCCTTCCCCATTCTCCCAATTTACCCCAGGAGTTCTTGTCTTTTTCTCCTTCCTAAGTGGATCCTTGTATGTCTCTCTTAGGGTCCTTTTTGTTGTCTAGGTTCTCTGGAGTTGAGGATTGTAGGGTGGTTATCCTTTGCTTTATATCTAATACCTGCTTATGAGTGAGTATATATTATATTTGTCTTTCTGGATACCTCACTCCAGTATGTTTTTTCTAGTTCCACCCATTTGTTTGCAAATTTCAAGATGTCATTATTTTTTTTTTTTTTACTGCTGGGTAGTACTCCATTGTGTAAATGTACCACATTTTCCTTATCCATTCTTCAGTTGAGGGGCATCTAGGTTGTTTCCAGGTTTTTGTTATTATGAATAATGCTGCTATGAGCATAATTGAGAAAATGTCCTTGTGGCATATTTGTGCATCCTTTGGGTATGTGTCAAAAGTGGTATTAAGGTAGATTGATTCCAAATTTTTTTTTGAGAAACCACCACACTGATTACTAAAGCAGCTGTACAAGTTTGCACTCCCACCAGCAATGAAGGAGTGTTCCCCTTACCCCACATCCTTTCCAGCATAAGCTGTCATCAGTGTTTTTGTTATTGGCCATTCTGACAGGTGTAAGATGGAATCTCAGAGTTGTTTTGATTTGCATTNAGTGTTCCCCTTACCCCACATCCTTTCCAGCATAAGCTGTCATCAGTGTTTTTGTTATTGGCCATTCTGACAGGTGTAAGATGGAATCTCAGAGTTGTTTTGATTTGCATTTCTCTGATGGTTAAGGAAGTTGAGCATTCCCTTAAATTTCTTTTGGTCATTTGAGATTCCTCTGTTAAGAATTCTCTGTTTAGATCTGTACCCCATTTTTAAATTGTATTATTTGGTATTTTGGTACCTAGTTTCTTGAGTTCTTTGTATATTTGGAGATCAGTCCTCTGTCAGATGTGGGGTTGGTGAAGATCTTTCCCCATTCTGTAGGCTGTTGTTTTGTCTTGTTGACTGTGTCCTTTGCTTTACAGAAGCTTCTCAGTTTTATGAGGTCCTATTTATTAATGATTTCTCTCAGTGTCTGTACTACTGTAGTTATATTTAGGAAGTGGTCTCCTGTGCCAATGCCTTCAAGGGTATATCCTATCTTCTGTTCTATGAGGTTCAGTGTGTTTGGTTTTATGTTGAGGTCTTTGATCCATTTGGACTCAAGTTTTGTGCATGGTGATAGATATGAATCTAGTTGCATTTTTCTACATGTTGATATCCAGTTATGCTAGCACCATTGTCGAATACACTTTTTTCCATTTTATATTTTTAGCTTCTTTGTCAAAAATCAGGTGTTTGTAGGTGTGCGGATTAATATCTGGGTCTTTGATTCAATTCCATTGGTCCTCCCATCTGTTTTTATGCCAATACCAAGCTGTTTTCACATATAAGACAAGCAACTTTGCACATTGACTTAAGTGTTCTGGAGCCTAGTTTCTTCATTTGTAAAACAAGAGTAAGTTACTCAGATCTTGAGCATTAGATGGCATTCTTGTGCCACTTCTGTTGTTGTGATAAAATACTCTGTCAAAAAGCAACATAGAAAAATAAAAAGCTTATTTGACTCATAGTTGCATCATTTTGGAAAAATCAAGACAGGAACTCAAGGGTCTAGTTACATCAAACACTCAGTCAAGAATAGACTATTAAGCACATAGAATATTAAGCACATTGTTGCTTGATTGCTGTTTGTTAGCACCCAGCTAGCTCTCTTCACTCTTAGGTATTCTGAGACCCAGACCACGGAAGAGTACCATACATATTCATGGTAGGTCTTCCTATATCATCTAATAATCAAGACAGTTCCCCACAGACACACTCACAGGTGACCTGCTCTAGAAAGATAGTTCTTCAATTGAAACTCTCTTCCCTTTTTTTTAGGTTATGGTAAATTGAAATTTAAAACCAGCCAGTAAAGATGAAGAATGCATATATATGCACACTTAAGCTATACACGTGCAGATGGATAAGTATGACAGAAATCGTTATTACAGCATCTACAAAACAAGTAAGCTACCCAAAGTTGTTGCTGTTGGTAGTGTGTTTGTGTGCATCTAACTGTGTAGCCCAAGCTTGTCTTAACTTGTAATCTTCCTACCCCAGTTACTTTTAAAATAATTAATTAGATTCATTCTTGAACATTTTCCTATATGTTTAAAATTTATTTAAATTACTTTTATTTCCTTCCTCTGTCAACCCTTCCTTCTACAAATCTCTTCCTGATGTGGGATGTCCTTCTGTATATGTGTTGCTTTTATTGGCTACTGAATAAAGCTGTTCTGGCCAATGGCTTAGCAGAGTAAAACCACACTAGAAGAGATATAAAGATATAAAAAGCTACACCACGTAGCTACCAAAGGAGACAGACGTCTGATCCTTATCAGTAAGCCACAGCCTCATGTAGATACATAGATTAATAGAAATAGGTTGATTTAAGACTTAAGAGTTACTTAATAAGAAGCCTGAGCTAATAGGCTGAATAATGTTGTAATTAATATAGTTTCTATATGATTATTTGGGTCTGAGCAGTCAGGAAATGAAAGAGCAGGCTACACTTACAAATGGTGCTCATTGTGGAGTAACTCCATGAGCATCAAAACTGAGAGAGCTTGGGAAGGAATTCTAGATACAAAAGAACAGAGTTAAGCACAGCTTCTTGGTAGCTGCATTTTTTTCAGATAGCCTCTGTTTGCTGGCGGCAAGCAGAGGCACAGTTCCTTTAAGAGAAATCTTCCTGCCTCAATGTTAGTGGCAAAAATTGTATGGCTTCTTTAAGATCTGACTTCCTGGTTCATGTTGGCAGAATGAACTCTGGCTCTTTTGGGAGGTCCTGCACTTAAATGGGGTCTGTGAGCAACATGTTGCAAATTGCTTAATGGAAACGTACACCTACTGTGTCCCTTGAGCTGGGGCAATGTTCATGGCTTACAGAAGCGGTGAACATACCTCCACCGTATTGGACTGGGCAGAACAAACAGGTAGGGTAGAGGAGTTGGTCCTAGTCATGCCCATTTAGCACTAAAAAAGGGCACTGCTTGTCAAAAAATGATTACAGACATGCAATAAAGACAGATTCAGACAAAAATAAAACCTCTGAATGGGTCACAGAATATTTAAAAATATATGTAGGCTTGGGAGAAAGAGGAAAAAGAGTATAGACAGTTATAAAAAGAAATAAATAGTTTTAAAGAGACAGTAAAAGTAATATAGAAGAGTATAGACAGTCATAGATTAAAGGAGTAAAGAAAAATAAGCCACATAAAGATGAACTATACACAGAGAGTCTGGATTATGTATATTTGAATTTTTTGACTGCAGAGAGACATTTGTTTCTGGGAGCTGTTAATTTAAATTAACATATATATTTTAAAGGTATCTTGTTGTCAAAATTACTTTGGAAAAGAGATTCTGGTTTTGTTTCCACAGAAGATGAGATTGTGTGGATTCCTTCCAGGCTAATATTGTTTGATGAAACAAGACTCCCTGAAATGTCTCCATGAACTCTAAACTTACTTCACCCAACAAACAGCAGAAATTAGTTTTGAGAAAATTATACCCAAATTCCCAAAATGATTGGTTATAAATGTTTATTTTCATATTTTCAAGATGACAAAACTAGCAAAGAAAAGAATCAAACCCGAAGACACCTGACACCTGGAGTCCTGCTGAGACCACCTTAAATGCATGGTGATTTTAGTTTCCAAAAATTCTTTCTAAAATCTCTAACAACAACAACAGATTTTAATGATATATTTTGGCTTAGGCATTATTGAGGTGGGATGTCCTTCTTTATACTGTGAATATATGTTGTTCCCATTGATTGATAATTAAAGCTGCTTTGCCTAATGGCAGGGTGGACTATAGCTAGGTGGGAAATCCAGAGATACAGAGAGAAAGAAGGCAAAGTCAAGGAGATGCCAAGTGGCCTCCAAAAGAGTAAGATGCCAGAACATTACCAGTAATCCACAGCCTTGTGGTGATACACAGTTTAGTAAAAATGGGTTAATTAAAGTTGTAAGAGCTATTTAATGATAAGCCTCAGCTAATAGACCAAATGGTTAATAATTAATATAAATTTCTGTGTGATTACTTGGGACTGGGTGGCCAGGAAACAAAAATGCAGCCTCCAGTTACACATTATGGTTTAGATGCTCAGCTTTCTTCTCTTTGTTTGTATGTGGTATACATATGTGTCCATGAGGGTGCCTATGCATGTGTATGAGTGTGTGTAGAGTCTGGGATGTCTTCCTTGTTCACTTCCCACTTTACTTTGTGAGATAGGGTGTTTCATTAAACCTGATGTTCACTGACAGAGTAGCCAGTGAGATCCATGGATCTTCCTGTCTCTAGCATTGAGGTTACAGATATGTGCTGCCATGCCTGGCTTTTATGTGGGTGCTGATGGTTTGAGCTCAGGTTCTCATGCTTCTTTGGCAGGTACTTTACCAATGGAGCCATGTTCCCAGCCTCAACTTTATTTTATCAGAAAAACTAATCCAATTTGAGAAAAGATTACACTTGAATTTATTTAAAAACTAATTTAATATTTGTATAACTGTCCCAGAGTAACAAAACCCTTTTTCACTTTGTATTGCATTAACCTTTATTTCCTACTATAAGGTGAAGGGGGAGGTGGGAAGTTCAAAGTGAGGCGGCAGATTGAGTTATGAAAATGAGTGGGTTTTCTCTGATGTCTAATTCGCCAAGTTGACTTATGCTTGTCATTCAGTTTTTAGTTATTTGCATTGAGAAATTCTGTTGGGGAAGTTGTAAAGAGGAGAAGGGAGGGGGACATTGCAAACTATTACTAAATGTAAGGCATATGAGTGGTTGTTTGTTTGAAGGGGCAGATGCTCAAGGTGTTGTACTTGTTAGACTGCTCAGTTCAGCCAATGCAACAGCGGCAGCAATGGCTAACATGGAAGCTGATGATATTGAGGACATTGGTTTGGCCAGGCGTTTGAATTTACATATAAGAACTACTCTGTGTTTGCCAACAGGATCAGGAACTCTCTTTTTACTGAGTTTAAAGAATGCTGACCTTCGGATTGGCTCTAGTAATAGAAATCTCAGGAAAGGGATAAACTCATTCCATTGTGTCAATATACACACATTTTTTATCTGTCCATCTGTTGATAGACATTAAGAATGGCTGCACTCTTGCTATTATGAGAGATGCTTGTAGATGTTTGTGTCTTTGTGTCTTATGTGAAACTTCTCATGGGGAGATATGAACAAACATACATTTACTACAAATAGAGTCCCTGACAACAGACCACAGAAATGATTCCAACTTGGTGAACCAATGAGATTTTTGGTATAACTTTCAGAAGCACAGGTGAGTTCAGGCAGCTGCGTCACTGATTGTTCACCTTAGCACGAGTGACGGCTCATAGAAGCTGCATCTCTAGAGCTCTCCACCCAATGTGCAAGCACCTCAATAGGTCAGAGCCTCCTCGCCTCAGTGGTGCTAATTGCTTAGATAACCTTGAGAAAAGAGGGACAGTTTGGCTCTTGTGACTTTCATGGAATGCCTGAAAATTCTGAATTGTTTGCTTCCTGAACTTTAAGGATCCTTCCTCTCTAGTTCAGAGGAAACTGCTAAGCCACAAAAGTAGTATCATTTCTTCTTATGAATAGCCTTTATTTACTTTACTATCAAGGCTAATCCTGGTCCAATATGCACTCATCACAATGAATGTTTTCTTATTTGTAAATATTTCATTGTTTTCCTGTAAACATCTTGCTGCAGCTTATTTACGTATTTATTTCCAAAAACAAGAGCATCTCTATCAAAGCTATACAAGAGAACATGAATTCAACTATAATGAAGCTTGTGGTCTGTATTATACTATGACCTAGGCCAAACATAAAATATTAAAAATTCTTATAACATAAGACTCTGGGTGAAGAGATGGCTCAGTGGTTAATAGTTCTGGCTACGCGTCGGTGGATTTGATCCCTAGTATTTATATGGCAACTCACAACTATCTGTTACTCTGGCAGACCTGAAACCTTCTTCTGGTTTCTGTGGGCACCAAGCATGCACATGATGCACATACATACATACATACATACATACATACAGGCAAAACATCCATACACATAAAACAACAACAACAAACAATAACAACAGCAGCAAGCAGCAATCTATGAGCGTCTGATGACTTTGTTTTTTATAATGCAACTGAGTAGTTCTTGAGTGTGAACTTTGTCAATGACAACATTGTATAACAATGTCAAAAGGCTAGGGCATGCCTTCAGAGCATAGTAAGACTATAGATGGTGGCTATTATCATAATATTGTCTGTCTGGAATATAAGATCAGACCTTGGTTATGGCTGGAACTAGACATAATTAGGCTTTCCCAAAGATTTCTGTAGTATCTAATTGATACCTGTTTTATAGACGGTTGTGTTCTAGAAACTCTAGCCAGCAAGCAAACATCCAACAGAGTTGTAGGAATACGTAAAGCAGAGAAGATGTAAATAGAGAACAGTCTGATCGTGTTTTTGAACTCGACAATATATTTGAATTGGGAACTAGAAAATATCTTAATTTAGAAGCAAGGCCATTGCTTTCAGAGAACAGCAGGCATGGGTGAGGTATACTCTAGTTTGCTTTATGTTGCGGTAATAAAACACTCTGACCAAAAGTAGCTTAGGGGAAGAGATGATTAATTTGCCTTACAGTTGCAGGTCATAGTCCACCACTGAGGGAAGTCAAGGCAGGAACTTAATCAGGATCTTGAAGTGGAAAATATGCAGAAATGCTGCTTGCTGGCCCACTCATTCTTTCTTGTACAGCAGGGGCCCATCTGACCAGGGAGGAGCTCCACCCACTGTGAGCTGGATGCTAATTAACATTAGCATCAATTAACCATCAAGACAATCCCACAGACATTGCTACAGGCCAGTTGGAACTGTAGACTGTGTTAAATTCAGAGTTCAAGTGAAAGATAAACACATACTTTATGAGCCATAGTGATTTAGGGGATTCATTTTTGAGTTCGTCCCAGACAGTTCTGAAAAGTAGATCAGTACATTTGTTTCAGTTTCTCCTCTCCTACGGCAAAGGCTGAAGTCCATCTCCTGGCACAGGCAGTGATTTCTTTAGCACAAATCTAGGCTGCCTGGGCTATTTATCAGGAACTGGAGGTGAGACTCTGCCCTATCTACAGCTTTCATGTAAGTTTGGTGCTTTAGACACTGGAGCATCCCTAGAGATTGAAGCAGGGATGCTGTGCAGGAGCAATTGGAGGATGTGGGGCCATGTAAACTGGAGTAAAGGAACTGGCTTTGCAGTTTACCATCAGATGAAGGCAGATTAGGGTTTGGAAGTCTCTATTTTCTGTTGCTAGGGTCTAAGATGCTGTGTAACAAGCAGGGAGGCCTACTCTCTTGAAGAAGCTGCCCAAGGAGAAAAGATGGAGTCTATTAGGAACTGACTTTAGGAACCTTTCAGATTGATGGGAGGGTTGCACACACATACATATGTGCACATGCATTTACATACTTGGTGTTTAGTATAATTAATGTACTTACCCTCTTCCCTCCTCTCTTCTTCTTTCCTCTCTCTTCCCCTTCCCTCCTCCCTCTCTCCTTTTAAGTCAGAGTCTCGCCATATAGTCCAGACTGGCTTCAGATTCACTGTGTAGTAGACATTGATCTTGAATTTCTGATTCTCCTACTGTTAGTCAAAATATCACCTCAGCTTGCTGTCACTCCTTATACAAACAGTCTGGAAGGCTTCTTTGGAAGCCCCGCCCCTGTGCCAACCAAACCTTGACTACTCCCTTAGCCTATTTAAACTGCTCTATGGAGAGTTCCTTTGTGGTCCCAAGAGTGAAGAAATCCCATTAAAACCTGGATATCCTTTAATCCGGCTTCTTGTCATTCGGCTTGATTGGGATTTTTGCATCAGCAAAGAGCTCATGTTAGAAAATATTTCTAACAACTACCTCTATCATCCAAGTGCTTGGATTATAGGTGGGCACTACTATATCCAGGTTATGCAGTGCTGGGATGAAACTCAGAGCTTTGTGCATTCTAGGGAAGCATTAGACCAACTGAGCTCATCCTTAGATCGTTAGCTTCTAAACATCACAGTCATTGCCCGCCTGGAACTCTCCTGCATGACCTCGGGCTTCGCTGTGGTCCCTGGTCTTCAGGGGATATGTCTACCCATCTGTATCCATTATGCTCTGCTGATACCCACTGTCACCCCCTCAGTCCCAGGCTCCTGATTATGGGGAGGTTCTGCACCACTATTGTGTGTGTCAGAAGTTGATATCAGGTGTCTCTATTGATCTCTCTTTACCTTGTCTTTGAGACAAGTTATTTCATTGAGCCTGGAACTTGCCACTTATACTGAATGGTCAGCAAGACCCCAGGATCTTCCTCTGCCTCTCCCAGTGCTGGGATTACAGGCATGGAGCATGCATTCTGGGGCTTGAACTCAGTCAGATCCTTATGCTTGCACAGTGAGCACATTACCAGCCAAGCTGTCTTCCCAGTTTCGCAGCTTCCTGCTTCCAGATGGGACTAATTCCAGCAGAAACAGAAGCTGCCTCCAATTGCCCTACAGTTCTGCTGCTCTCCAGCACTATCCTGCTTCCTGTGCTCCTCTGCCGAGAGCTTGCTTCCCACAATTACTGGGACACGCATCTTGTTCGTAAGTCCCAGGGAAGTAAACCTAAGATAGTGTCTGTATCCACGCCTTTCCTGTTTTCAATTAGGAAGCAGCTTCCTTTAGGATTTCTATTCTACCTGCGGAAAATGGATCATGTTAATAATTAATCATAAATAAATCCACTGAGTCTATTTGTAGGCTAAAGTGTTGCTCTTTCCTGATAATAGAAATCTTGAATTCACTAAGCATTCATTTTATTTTGGGGACTTGCTTAAGAAGCAACACTAACAGGAAAATGCCATTGAGATGCTGTGAGTATGGCTGGTGTTGTCTGCAAGGAAGAAATGGAAGGGACCCTTTGGGGGCCTTGGGCATCTGCTATGGGTTAGCTGCCATCTGCCCTCTCCACAGCTCACTAATGTGTTTATTAAGAGGGAGGAGATACTCCAACTGCAGTGTGTAGAAGTGAGGACTTTAGGAGGTGACGAGGGTGCATAATGTCATCCGAGAGCTACCTCCATAACGGAATCTTAGCAGTCTTATAGAGGGAAGGGCACATTTTGTTTATATGCTGCAATGACTTGGGAGTCTGTCAGCATGGAGGTCATCCATAGAGATGGTCCTTAGCCTTGGACCAGCACAACAAACCAAACAAGCTCTTTTCTTCATGACGTACCTGGTTTGCAATGTTTGTTATGTACATCAGAAAACAGACTAATTGATTCAACATTTTTTTTTCTAAATCACCTCTTTTCTTACCACCTTTACCTATCAGGAAGTTGATGTCTCCCCTCCTTGATGTCCTTCGTTCATATATGTCCTGTGACTTCCTGGGGAGACCCAAACACACATCTGCTCACCCAGAGAGGGCCCTGATGACAGACTGAAGCAAGGGGTCCATACAAGCATAGCTTAGTGAATCAATGAGGCTATTGGAGTTGTTTACAGGACTGTGAATGAGGGATTCTTTTTTTTTTTAACAGAAGCCTGGCTAGCTCAAAGACAATACCGTTACCCAAAGCCCATGCAGCCTGGGTGATGATCCGTGAAAGCTGAATCCCTGGAGCTCCTGCCATGGTTTGTATGGAGCTCAGCCTGTCCAAGAGTCTCTTCTCCCTGGCAATCATTATTGATTATATAACTTTAGGGCATGGTTTTGTGACTTTTAAGTTTCAGGAGCTTCCTGAGACTTTGAGTTGTGTTTATTTCCTGTGCCTTAACAGATTGTTTCAATTTGGAAGAAAAATCTACACATCTGACCAGTCTCTCTTTACCATGCTGACCACACCACATTCTGATCATTTGGCTTTCTGACTATCCATTCCCACCATCTTCAAGTGTCTAGGTAGTAGACTCTTACTCACCTCTAGCTCTTCAGTGCCTTCGGAATGTCAGGTCCCCAAGAGGAGCTCAAATAACGCATTCAATGAAAGCTGAATTACACGGCTACCACTTTTCTTCCATGTCCTCTCAGGCCTTACACGAGGCAGATCTGAGAATAACACTTGCAACATTCGCGGTGTGATGCAATGTCTAGATTATTAATCAGTTGCTTTTGCCTTTTATATCCAAACTTAAAAAACAATGCCATCCTCAGCTGTGAGAAATCAATCAGAGAGGGTGGGGATGAGAAATGGGAAGACTCTGGGACGTGACAAATTTTGGGGTGGGGTCAAGACATGCCTAAGGTAGACACATGAATTCCAAGGAAGACTGCTTACTTTTTTTCTGGTAGATATTCTAGCAGGAGGCAATATCCAGAGGCAGGAGTGTTCAGAGGCTCAATGGGAAATACTACCTGGGGATTCAGGACTACAGAGCTAGGCATGCTTGGAGGCAACAGATCTCTTCTAAGTACACACAAGGTACCCAAGAAGCAGGATAAAATGACAACAGATCTGAGCTTGTTGTAGATTGAAGCCTGAGGAGTATTATCAACCTAGTTTTTTAATTATATTTTTTATTTTATGCATATGTATGTTTGCCTGAATGTATTTCTGTACACTGTGTGCATACTGGTGCCTAGGGAGGCGGCAAGAGGTCTCAGATCCCTTGAAACTAGAGTTATAGACAGTTGTGGATGGGTTCTGGGAACAAAACCTGGCTCCTCTTCAGGTCTTCTGTCTTAACTACTAAGCCACCTCTCATGAGAGAAAACTCAAAATTAAGATTGTTCATCTAATCTTGTGGCATAAGGAGGCAAAAATATGAAGCTGACTTATATTTAAAAATCCCTCAAGTTATATTGAATATATAGGTTAACTCTGGGCTGGAAGTTTTTGCTTATAAAAACTGAAAGCCCAGACTAGGGAGATGACTCAGTCATCAAAGTGCTTGCTGCATAAACATGAGGACCTAAGTTCATACCCCTAGCACCCTTCTAAAAGGCTGGACATAATCATGTGCATCTACAATCCCAGCACTAGAGTGGCAGAGGCAGGACGATTCCTGGATCTTGATGGGAATCAGCTGACCAGATCAATGTACACTAGAAGACGCCACGTCACACAGAAAGGTGGAACTCTGATGCCCTCAGGTTGCCAGGTGTTAGCTGTGATTGTCCTGAAGGAGCTAACATAATGCCAAGAGACCCTGAGACCAGCGATGCATAGACTCATCTGAACTCACCAGTAAGTATCCTTTTACCTCTACCTCCCTAGTGCTGAGATTTTGGCTGGGCCAAATGTTCAACATCTGGATGTGCTAGAGACAGAACAGGCCCTCCCTCTCACTAAGCACAGGTCTACCACAGAGTGACTCCCCAAACCTCTATTCTGCTTTTATCTTTTATTGAACACTTTATTTCATTCTGTTTTATTTCTTTTAGCAATAAATTTTTTAAGAGGTGACAAGCAACTGAGGAAGATAACTTTCTGCTCTCTACATAGACACACATTCTCTCCACCCACCCCAACACAGAAACCCAGGAAAATCTGGGCAAACAAAACCATAGACAGCAATAACAGAGGTGTTAGAGATTTAGGCTGAAAGTCAGCATAGGGTCTAGTGCATCTCAGGACTCAGAGAAGCCAAAGTCTAGCTCCTGTGGTACGTGTTGAAAGGCAATAACAACAGAAACTGAGCATGGTAGGTGGATTTGCCACCTGTGGTTTTTAAACTCCAAATATACACCTACAAGCATCTTCTAAACATAACAGAATAGACCCAGGCATTTTCAACAGCAGTCAGCACACTGACAAAGAGGCCTACCCTGGTGCTGTCACAGTGGGGATATTGATACTGTCATTGCTGCAAAAACTGAAAACTGTGCCAAGCACTCACTTGCCTTGAGTCAGGCGGAAAGCTGGAAAACTTTGCTTGATAAACCTAATCATTAGTTTTTCCCCCAGGGTACTCTTGGGTAGACTCAAGAGCACTTGGAGAAATGGATGCCAATATATACAGACCAACATGTATATACAGGCATAAACACACAGATTAACACTGCCAACAGCAGAGTCCTGTCTCTCACTCATCTATCTGTCATTTATCTATTTTATTTATTATCTATCACCTACATTTATCTTTTATCTATATCCATATATATCTGCCTGTCTGTATTTCTGTGTCTGTCTGTCTGCTTGCCCATCTACCTATCTATCTGTCTGTCTATTTATCTGTTTACCTATTTGTCTATCCATCTATCTATGTGTCTATCTGTCTATCAACTATATCTATCTATCTATCTATCTATCTATCTATCTATCTATCTATC
>LOEQ01009988.1:40652-53234 GCA_001685075.1 Bramus lutescens | reverse complement strand
GTTCCAGGACAGGCTCCAAAGCTACAGAGAAACCCTGTCTCGAAAAACTAAAAAGAGTAACTCCAGTTCCAGGACAGTCAGCGTTACCCAGAGAAACCCTGCTCCAAACAAACAAACAAACAAACAAAAAGGCTAGCTCCATTCCAGTGGGCTCTCTCTGCCTCCTTGCAGTTTTGAGAGATGCCCTCTCAGCTGCTCTGGCATCATGCCTGCCTGACTGCTGTCATGCTCCCTGCCATAACGGTGACAGACTCTAACCTCCTGAAACAATAAGCCTGAATTCTTTTGTAAATGGCCTTGGCCACAGTGTTTTGTGGCAGTAAGAGGAAAGTAACCATACACCAACTTCTCACTTTCCATCTCTCTCTAATTAATCTTTGTTTATGAACAAAGTGAGGTGATGGAACGGGTATCAGCAAAAATGTCAGGAACAGATGGATCCTTGAGGTAATAGTCAAGGTGTGTAGGAAGGTAACTGGGAAGATGCTCAGATGCAGTACTTATACGGCTGTCACTCTAATAGAGCATCACATGGCAGAGTAAGGCTTAACCCCACGAGAGCTATGACGCCTCTACACTGTGCACAGGCTGAACCTTCTACCACAGTTTTCCGTGTTAACAGAAATAAAAAAGTGCATCATTTGAAATAGTGTCACCTAAAGC
This sequence comes from Bramus lutescens, assembly GCA_001685075.1. Lineage (NCBI taxonomy): Eukaryota > Metazoa > Chordata > Mammalia > Rodentia > Cricetidae > Bramus > Bramus lutescens. The sequence goes on along the minus strand of LOEQ01009988.1, from coordinate 52,571 downwards.
CGCAGAACACCAGGGAATGGCCATGGAAGCTATGAAACTGAACATTTCATTTTGATTTATTTTACTTGATGATATGGAATTTGAACAGCTATATGTCCCTAGTCACCATCTCAGGAAGGTCATTTTCAGGGAGTGAGCAATTCACAAAAACACAGTGCATGCTGGGATGGGGTTCAGTGGTACAGCACGGAGATGGAGGACCAGCCCGGCAAGCACCAGGTATTAAAGGGAACCAAACACCAGAACCAGAAGACAAACAGAAGCTCAAGCCATTTGCTGATATATTCTGTAAAATGACAATGACACTGATGACTACCCACATTCTGCCATGTTGTTNAAAAGTGCATCATTTGAAATAGTGTCACCTAAAGCCGCAGAACACCAGGGAATGGCCATGGAAGCTATGAAACTGAACATTTCATTTTGATTTATTTTACTTGATGATATGGAATTTGAACAGCTATATGTCCCTAGTCACCATCTCAGGAAGGTCATTTTCAGGGAGTGAGCAATTCACAAAAACACAGTGCATGCTGGGATGGGGTTCAGTGGTACAGCACGGAGATGGAGGACCAGCCCGGCAAGCACCAGGTATTAAAGGGAACCAAACACCAGAACCAGAAGACAAACAGAAGCTCAAGCCATTTGCTGATATATTCTGTAAAATGACAATGACACTGATGACTACCCACATTCTGCCATGTTGTTGCAACAGAAAACTGCATACAGTGTAAATGGGCTGAAACTCCCTCTGTGTTGACAGTGTGTATGGAATTAATTGATATATTTATATATTAGACTTATATAATATTTATATAATATGTAATTTATAGATAACATGCAGATATATTCATAACATACAAATATGTAATATAATTATATGACAATATATTACATATATTCTATGTTGTGGGTTTATATAATATATAAAATATACATTGTATATTTATATCTCAATATTTATATCAAACAGCTCATCGCTCCATATTTAAATTCCTTTTTGAGAGAACTATTTTTATTTTTTATTTGTGTGATTATATGTGGCAAATAAATGTACATTTCATATGGGTATGTGAAAAGTTGTTGCAGGAATGCATGTGAGTGTGTAGAAGTGTGAGTGCGTATTAGCTAGAGGATAACTCCAGCCTGCCGTCTCTCAGTACCACATGATACTTACTGCCAAGATATCAAAAGTCTTTTCCCCAAAGAGCTTGTTGGCTGTTTTGAGCAAGTACTGTGTGCCAGTCTTGTTCACTTCGGTGAGAAGTGACTGGAAGCCCTGATGGACATCTCCACCTCCATTGCTGCTGCATTTATCCAAAGAGAGTGCCTGAAATCAACAGATTAAAATACAGCTTCAGCAGGACCAGCTATAGGGAATGAGTTAACACTAAACCTATCCTCAAAATCTTATAGATCCTTCCTGCCACTCAAAGAGCCACACAAAGTACCTAAACCGTTCCCTCCCCAGGGTCCTTCCTTGTACTCTGTCAGCCCTGGTCTGAATAGAAACGGCCTTTCACAAGCCCAGCTTTTCATGGCCACTAACTGTGCTCTGGCTTCAAGCATGGCTACCAGCCAGACCTGCTAAGTGCAGCCAGTTCTGACCTCAGATCATGCTGTGTCTTCCCTGCTCAAGAGTCCAGACTGGCTCCAGCACTGTCTGCCCAACAGAATGTAGGAGAGTGACCCTGTTCCAGGCTGGGGCTTTAAAAGGCCTGGCAGCTGCCACATTTGTGCTCTTGCTTCCAGGCACTATGATGGAAGGAAATCCAAGCCATCCTGCAGGAGGCCACCTGGACATCCTGTAGTAACTGCACACAAAAGGCAGCTTGAAAGAGAAGCAAGACCCCAGCCAACAGTGAGCACCTAGGTGCCAGACCTTAGATACAATTCCATAGACCTTCGAAGTCTCTGAAAATGCTATGTAAATGACTTCAGCTGCTCCCATAGGAAACAGGTAAACTGCCTATCAGTACCTGTAATAGCTTGAAAGTAAAAGAGAAAGTTTAAACAGAAGGCAAGCCTCCATGCCCTAACTCTCGCCAGTAAGAAGGAAGGCCGAGAAAGAAACAAACAAATTTGTCTTGTAAAATCAGAAGGGTGCTGTGAAGAACTAACCCAGGATGCAAAATCGTAGCCCAGGGTGATCATGGATTAGAAAAGAGACCCTTCAAACACAAGTTGGGATAAATCAAGATATCCCCAACCTTGGCATACAGGAGACTGACTAGGCACATACACTTTGCTGTGCTCCAGAACTGCTACAGTTTAGAGAGCAATGTGTCCTTCCCCTTGTGCTGAATATGTCCCCCAAACTGGCATAGTGACATCTGACACCCAGTTCCTCAGAATATGACCATATTTGGAGCTAAGCCTTTATAGGGACAAAGGAATTCATTGCAATGAGTTAAATCCAATCCGACTTGTGTTCCTATAAGAAAAGGAGACCATGAGCTAAACATCCAGGGAAGACAAAGATGCCATTTACAAACCACAAAGATTTCCTACTCCATGATTTTTAGAATTCAGCCTCTAGAACTATGAGAAAATGTTCCATGTTACTTAAGTCACCCAATCTGTAGTATTTGTTACACAGACCTAGCTGACTAATACCCCAGGGAGTGTGTACTCAGCTCATCCCTCACTGTCTCCCCACCTTATTCTGGAGCAGTCTGTCTCTGCAATTCATATACTTCTGCAGAGAAAGCACTGCACCAACAAGAGCCTCAATGGTTCTATCCCTGCTCTGCCAGCCAAGGCTGATCCCATTTGGAATAAACATCAAGATCCTAAGAGAAGCCCTTATCTGTTGGAGAGCTGAGATCCTTGGGGACCACAGCAGACAGTGGAGGTCATGAGGCCTTGGTGCAATGCTTTTGGTACTTTTGTCCCAAGTTAACCCTTGACACATACATAGTCACCCAGTGAATCAGGATGCTATAGCTAGGGTTCCACCAGGGGTAGCATGCTCTCCCATCAANGCAAAGGTGCCATTTGCTTCCCGAAGAGGATCCATGATAGCGAGCCTGGAATGAGGAATTAAAATCAGTATCACATAAATACGGGCTGATGTGTGGGCTGCTTCTTCACTCTCACTCACGCAATGATGCTAGGTCTCAGTGAACAAAGGGGAAATCCCTACCTGGAAAGTAAAGGGACATGCAGGAAGTGATACTACCCGCTGGGCAAACTCCAGTCAGTGCCTGACCCACCAGCCAGGACATCCACAAGTGCAGCAGTGCAGCCTGGAAGCAGGCAGCTCTAGAAGCAGAGCCTGGCAGCTCTGACATCATCTGCACGCAGCTGTCAAATTCCTTTTCCCCAGATAGACGGTACAACAGTTCTATGATTTCCCATCAGCTCCCCTGATGCTGGGAACTCAGAGCATGGGAAAGGAAAGCAACAGGCTACAGGAAAGAGAAGGTACCCAGTTGCAGTGATAAGAACAGAATACACAGCACAGCTTTATACTATGGCTGTGGACAGTGAGGCTGGACTATAAACAACATTCTTTGGGCCCTGAGGTGGTGGCACACTCCTTTAATCACAATACAAGGGAGGTAGATCTCTGAGTACAAGGCCAGGCTGCCCCCAATCTATCCTCTCTCTACCTCAGCCTCCTGAGTACTGGGATTACAAGTGTACAGCACCACTCCTGGCTCTCTCCCAATATTTCCTATTTGTTATTGATTTCTGTCTGCCCATTCTACATTTGCAATCCATGAGAACAGACACATGGATATAGGGAGCCAGGTGAACTTGGTTTATGGAGCTGAGTGTGGCACAAAGGTTCCCTCTCAGTGTTATGACACAAGCCATGGTGGATGCAGTTACTGAAGGTAGTTCTGAAACACAGGACATTTCCAATGTAAACTGATAACATCAGCCATTCCTGTCACCTCACGTCCCAACACAAAAATCCTGAGTACATGACCTTAATCCAAAGTTACTCAGTATTTCGAATACAAACCATAGTCCTAAACCACATCAGAAAGGTACAAACATCCTACGGAATAGTCCTATCACAAAGTAACTGCCTCCCCACAACACACACACATACACATACACACACACACACACACACATACACACACACACCTTGCCTGACTTCACCTAGTATTCCTTCACCACCCAGCATTCCGGGTGATAAGAAAAGAACGTGAAGGTCAGGGCCACCAAAAGCAGCAGTTCCAGTAATTAACGTTCCTGGTTCCCAACCCAGAAATGCCAGAAAGGAGCTCAAGTTTCTAATCTCCCTGCCTGGAGGCTAGGTGGGACCAAACTCCACTTCAAATACCAAGTCCTTCCCAACAGCTGTAGAACAGGATCTCTAGGTTTTCGTGGTAAAAAGTGAGTTACATCTATTTCCAACTCAACTGCAGCCCATCTCCTAAATGATTTAATGTCGCCTCTTTGGAGGGAGGAATGTTGCAGCAGCTATGGCCGGAGTTCTTTGTTAAGGCCCATGACGGAAAAGCTATTTCCTTCTGACTAAGGGAATGGACTCTATTTCTGACCTGGGTGCATTAACGGTCCAAGTTACTCTAAAACAAAAGAGTTAATCACCTGGCTAAGAGACTACCTTTCCAGAGGGCATTCATCTAATGCCAAGCTAAATATACAGGAGAAATAATTATACCCTTAAGGAGAGGGTGTACTTTCCCTTCTGGGAAACCCAGGCCTAGTACTGTTACTCCCAAGCTTCTATGGGACTCTGGTTGGTCTGCTCATCTTTCTGACTCATCTTTCCTTTTTCATCTTTTTTTGTCTTTTCTTTCTAGTTCTAAGCCACACAGCTAAAGTATGTCATCCCTGGTTTTTTTACTTTTTCTCTGAAGCAATGCCCTTTCGCCATGTGGCTACTTGCTGAACCTCCATTCCTAAACTAATCAGCCAGCACAGCGTTTTCTTGGCTTCTTCTCCATCTCCCTATTCCCAGAAGCTGTTCTGGGGCTTTTCTTCTAGACTAATAAAATCATCTTTGATATTTTTTCTCAGTCTATTCTTGAAAAAAAAATTAAGGAATCTAAGAACCTGTAGAGGAGACCAGTTTTCCTGGAAACAGGTGGTATTCCTTCACTAACAATGACAGTAGATGAACACTAATTTTTCATGCTTTTAATTCTCAAAACAATTTTAAAGAAAAAGAGGAGTCACAGGCCTGTGACCCAGTGGCAGAGCACTTGCTTGGCAGAACCAGGCTCTGGGTCCATCAACAAAACAAGGAGAAAGAGAGAAAAAAAAGCAACTCAGGACATCTAGTGTAGAGAACGATGTAACTCTTTGTTTTTGTGTGTTTTTCTTTTTTTATTATTTTTTTGAAAAAGAAAAGAAGCTACCTTTTTTCATTTTACATACCAATCCCAGTTCCCACTCCCTCCTCTCCACCCATTCCCTCCACCCCACCCCGGCTCCCATCCACTCCTCAGAAAGGGAAAAGCACAGTGCTTTAAGGAAGAACCAAGGCCCTCCCTACTATATCTAGGCTCAGCAAGGTATCCATCCAAAGAGAATGGGTGCCCAAAAAGTCAGTACAATCAGTATGGATAAATCCTGGTCTCACTGCCAGTGGCCACACAGTCTGCCCCATCCATACAACTGTCACCCACATTCAGAGAGACTAGTTTGGTCCTATGCTGGTCCCTTCCCTGTCAAGCAAGAGTTGGTGAGCTCCCATTAGCTCAGGTAAGCTCTTTCAGTGGGTATTTCCATCATAGTCTTGACCTCTTTGCTCATATTCTCACCCCTCCCTCTCTTAGAAAGAGATGTATTGATTGAGGAAGCCAATATGGGGCTAGCAAGAAACCTGGAACTAGAGAAATTCCAAGGAATCCACAAGGATGACCCCAGCTAAACAATAGAGGGGAGGGGGCCCAAACTGGCCATGCCCTGTTGTCAGACTGATGAATACCTTAAATATCACCATAGAAACTTCACCCAGCAACTGATGGAAAAGGGGGCCAAGACCCACAGTGGAACACTGGACTGGGCCCCCAAAGTGCAGATGTAACTCATTTTACCATGAAAACCTAGAGATCCAATCCCACATAAGCCATTCCTATCACCTCGTGTCCCGGCACTAAAATCCCTGATCACATGACCTTAAGCCAAAGTTACTCAATACATCATAGTCCTAAACCACACCGGAAAGGTACGAACATCAAAACTTTCCCCATGCCCTCCTAGCCTGGCAGACATNTGAGGGTCTCCAAAGAGCTATGGTCTGAGCCTAACTTTCCAACCTCACACATGACTCAAAAAAACCACAACTCATTGCAGAAGAGGCTCCAGGAAAAAAAAGATCCAATACCCTTGGCACAGACTCCCAGGCCTCTCTCTGGCCCCAGCCCTCTCTGCAATCTCAAAGCCTGTTGCATGTGTTAGAAGCCTGGGATCTCAACGTCTGAACAAGTAGGGTCACATGTGGCTCCGGGGTTTCGCACACAAGTCACCTCATTAACAGGTGCTGAGCCAGAGCACCTGGCATCCCAGCGGGCTGCGACGCCACCAGCTGACCGGGACCTCAAGGCCACTTTCCCAGTGAAGTCACCTGCTGCTGTGGCACCCATGCTGCTCCAAGAAAACCCAGCCAGATCCTAGGGCTCTTGCGGTTCTCCACACTCCCCTCCTGCCCATGCCCCCATCCCAGCGCCCCGCGCCAAAGCCTGCCTCTAGCAGAGCTTACCCTGGACTCTAGGATCAGTGGCCAGCCGCGAACTAAGCAGAGATCTGATGGAGTTGCTTGCTCCCTGGGACTCCAATTCCGGAGGGGTGGAGAGGTGGGTGGAGTCTGGAGCCCTAGGCACAGGCCAGGGGTCAGAAAAAGAAGACAGTAAAGCCAGGAGACCCAACCCAACAATACAACCCTTCTTGTAGCTGCTGGCCACCCAGCCTGCCAGTTCTGCAGTTGATCTTTCTAGTGCTGGATGCCTTTACTGACTGCAGGTTCTAGGAAAACAAGGACAAGAACAAATCCAGGTCTGACTGTCTGGGTGGTTTCCTACACTGGACCAGAGTGAGGTCTCACCAACCTGTTCACTGTGCCTTCGTCAAGACTGAATGACAGCCTTAACAACTCTGGAGTGTGTCAGCACTTAATGCGCATAAATGGGACAGAGCAAAATAGAAGATTAAAGTGAGAGAAAAGAAGACCTTTACTACTGAGCTGGAGAGAGCACTTGTCTAGCACACACAAATAGATAGATAAATAAGCAAGAAAACAAATAAATAAATAGCTAATGGGTGCATAGATAGACAGACAGACAGGAAACACAGATAGGTGTTCCACAACTCCACTACTTAATCTTCTGGTCCAAAATAATTAGACACTGAAGAGCTGTTATTTTATCCAAATGATGATAAAAACTCTGTTTGCCATCTCACAGAGGTCTTGTTGGGGGGAAGATGACCTGGTGGATAGAATGCCAGTCAGGTTTAAGGGTGAGGTCAACTCTGCCTTTTTTGCCTCGCCCTAAACCTAGGATTCCCAGCAATGACCATTTGAGTTATATGTGTCTTGGTTGTGCAGGCTATCCTGACCTCTTAGAATGTGGCAGTCTTTCTCTTAGGAATCCACATGTGACCCCACCCGCCCTGACAGTGAGATCCCAGGCTCCTGACACATGCTACAGGCTTTGGGATGTCAGAGGGCTGGAGCCAGAGAGAGGCCTGGTTGTCCGTGCCAAGGGTGTTGGATCTGCTTTTCCAGAGTCTCTTCTGGAATGTGCCTGGGTCTGTGTGAGTTGTGCGCTGGGATCTGAAAAGTTAGACTCAAACTGATCCTCTCTGGAGACCTTCCATCTGCGAAGATAGACACTCCTATGAAGAACTTCCCAGATCTTTTTCCAGAGAGCCAACCCCCCTACTTAGCAGATGCCAGCAGAAAACCAGGCCACCAGTCTAGCTGGGAGTTTTTACTTTTAAAGGACTGAAGCGTAAGGAATACTTAAAGAATGTCGCTCCCATCCGCTTCTTGGATTCTCGACTCTCTAACAATGTTTCTGGCTTATTCTTCCAGCGTATCCTTAGAGGAAACACACTCTGTATGTATGCATACTGGAATTCTATAGACAACTCCACCTTTCTTACCAAGGGATAGCTTTTTGTTATCTGCCAATAGTTTTGTAAGTTGAATTTAAAACATATACACACAACACACACACGGGGTGGGGGGGGAGTGTGTGTGTTTTGGAGATCCTTCTAATATGGTGAATGGAACCCTTCCTTATTCTGTTTTCTGTCTGCACAGTATCCCTTTGTGTGCATATGAATCAGTTCCTTCGATTGTAGGTTTTTAAACAATAATGCTATCTGTACCTAGTCTAGCATTGAATCTGTAGATCGCTTTTGGTAAGATTGCCATTTTTACTGTGTTAATTTTGCCTACCCAAGAGCATGGGAGGTCTTTCCATTTTCTGGTGTTTTCTTCCATTTCTTTCTTCAGTGATTTAAAGTTCTTGTCATACAGGTCTTCCACTTGTTTTGTTAGAGTTACTCCACGATATTTTATGCTATCTGTGGCTACTGTGAAGGGTGATGTTTCTCTGATTTCTTTCTCAGCTTTTTTTTTTTTTATCATCCCCAACATGAGTCTTTAACACTGGCCATGCTCTCTTCAATTTGTTCCCCTTCTGCAAAATGCTTCTACGGTATTTCAGTAAGTGACAACACAGCAGCAGAAGCCTGTCACCTTTTTTTTTGTAATGTTTATCAATAATTGGAAAGTTGCCTTGCATTTATTCATGCAGCTGTGCTTAACTATTTTCTTGTGAACGGCCTAACATTTCCAACACTTGGGAGAAATGGACAGTAGAGATCTAAAGAGGTATATGTGTCATACCATATCACAGGGCAAACAGATATATGGAAAAATGAGCTTTTCTCACTGGGTTGAGTCCCTCCTCACCCCTCCTATCTGACATACACAAATTTGGCACACATTTCTACACAGAGACTGTCTAAGGCATGTCCCTGCTGCGCACTCCTCACAGCTTCACCTCACTGGCTTCACTGGCCTTTTTAACTTACAGTGGAATAAGAACCCAATATTACCAAAAGAAGCACTGTTTCTTTTCTCATGTCACAGGCATGTGCTGGTAGCCACAGGGTCCTCCAGCAGGATGAACTCTGTAGCTAGCAACATCACAACCCCCAGAAATGCAGATTCAGATCATAGAAAAATCATTGGGATGTAGAATGCACTTTATTTCAAAACTGTCATTGCACTTATGGATAAGGTCACTTAGGTCACAGGCAAACCATGGAGAAAGGATAAAAGACCGACAGGAACACCTTTTCCTCAGGGAGAGGAGAACCGGCCACAGAACAGAATCCCATTGGTCTTAACATGCTGAATGAAGAAAAGGAAGGGGTGGTCGGCACAGAAACGGGGGGTGAACCTGGCACACCTCAACATCATGATGGCAGCTGTAGCATCTGCAGCCTCTGTGCCCTCCTCATTGACCTCCACAAAAGACTTATGTACAACCTTGGACAGAAACAAGCCTTGCTTGGACGATATTCCAGAAAAGTCTGCCCTGTCCTCAAAGGCATCAGTCATGCACAGCTTGTACAGGAAGTCCTTCATGTCATAATTCTCCTCCAGTTTAAATCGTGGGAGGAAAACCTCCACCTCTTCTTCATCCATCTTGTCCAGCCTTGTCCACTCTATGAATTTCTCATAAGTGATTTCCTTTTCCACCTAGAAGAGAGTTNCTTACCGTTTTCAGTTCAACATGCTCATCTGGAAGCATGATGATCATGTTCAGCTCATTGCCAGCATAGGGAAGCAACAGAATCTTGGTGAATATCTCTCCAATATAGGTCGTTTTGAAGGTGGACTTCTTAAACATCATTTGCACAGGTTTCTCCTCATTCTGTGAAGGAGAGACAAATATTAAGTTGAAAGGAGACACAAGTAACACATCGGGCAGATTCAATCAAGGAAGTCACTGCAACTAGGAATACTTGCCTTTTTTATTATATTGTAAATGTATGAGTGTTCAGCCTAAACATATGTATGTGTACCACCTGACTACAAACACTTAGTATCTGCATAGTTCAGAAGAGGGTGTCGAATCCCCTGGAACTGGATTTATGGATGGTTATGAGACACCAGTATGATACTGGATTCGAACTCTGATTCTTTTCAAGAACATGTGTTTCTAATTGTCCAGCCATCTCTCCTCCCTTAGGTACATTTTCTTAAACTGACTTCTGTGGTATGTCATCAGCCTCTCAAATGTTTGCTTAGCCCTTACATGCCCCCTAAAGCCTCTTCTTCAAGGCTTGGTCCTCAGGTGTGCTATATTGAGAGTTGGTGGAATTCTGTTTGAGACAAAGTCTCACTATGTAGCCCTAGTTGGCCTAAGACTTGCCACAAAAACCAGGTTGGCCTAGAAGTCAGAGAGCTACCCACTTCTGCCTCCCAAGTATTGTGATTAAAAGTATGCACAACCATGCCTGGCATAGGAGTAGAATCGCCTAAGAGGTGGGGGCCAGAGGGAGGTGTTTATGTCATTAGGATGTGCCCTTGAAAGGGATTGTGGGATCCTGAACTTTTTCCTCTCTCTCACTTCCTGGCCTTGGCGTGAGCCATTTTACTCCAGCACCTGTTCCTAGAATCCCAGTATCTTCAAAAGAGGCCACAAAACAATGGGTTCATCTCATCACAGACTTAAACTTCTAACATTGAGTCAAATAAGCCCTGTCTCTTACTGAGTTGGCCATCTCCACACTTTAGTGTCAGAAAGCTGACTGCCCCAGTCTCTAAACACTTGTGATGTCCTGGGCCAATAGTTCTTTTCTTTTGGGGTCTCATTCATCCTCATGATTCTGAACATAATTCCCAAATTCACTGTTCTAGCCAGGACTTTTCCCTGAACTCAGAAATAATGTATTTTGTACTCTATTTGGCTCCTACACTTTGGTATTCCTTTGTATATCTGCTCTACCTATAATTCTTACTGGTCCCAGTTGACAGTGATGTCCTTCCAGTTGCCAAAACCAACTTGAGTCCACGACTTCTGTCATTCTCTCATACTCTGCATTTGACTCATGATCAAACTGTATTGTCTGTCCCTTCGAAATAGAACCAAAATCTGACTTTATTTTTAAACCTCCACCTGAATAAGCACAGCCCTGGGATACAGTGATGACCTCTTTGTCACTGATCTCCACACAGCGGTCATAGGTCCTAGCACAGTGCAAGTGAGCCACACCACTGTGTACCACTCTAGCAGGACAATAGTAAATGAAAGTCCTTAAAACTGCCCGGAATAGAGAAAAGAGCCCACACTGTCTTCCTATTCTGCNCTGACTTTATTTTTAAACCTCCACCTGAATAAGCACAGCCCTGGGATACAGTGATGACCTCTTTGTCACTGATCTCCACACAGCGGTCATAGGTCCTAGCACAGTGCAAGTGAGCCACACCACTGTGTACCACTCTAGCAGGACAATAGTAAATGAAAGTCCTTAAAACTGCCCGGAATAGAGAAAAGAGCCCACACTGTCTTCCTATTCTGCTCCTCTCTTCTTTGATCTACTATAGTCACAGGGCTGTTTGTAGTGCTATGCTTAACTAGATAAAGCCCCTTTTTGACCAGTGAACTGGGTCTCAAACCTGGAACATTCCTCATATGCCCTGGTGTCTGCTCACACACCATCTTCACAGTGAATCTTTTCAGTAGCTCTCCACTGAAACCATACCCAAGCACAGCATCCTGCCACCTCCTCTGTATGTCTCTGGAGCCCTTCCACCAACTACTGTGTTCTTACCTCCAAATTTCTCTCCTCCAGGAAAACAAAGCTTCATAAGGGCAGACACACTCAACCAGTATAGTCATAGATTAAAGGAGCAAAAAAATAAGCCAAGTCAAGATGAAAATTATATGGAGAGTTTGGAATATATATATA